>JALJCO010000427.1:0-20126 GCA_023101725.1 Atherinomorus stipes
GATAGTATGTTTCTGTGGGGGAACGTGCACGGTGTGAGCATGCGCTCTCCCCCGGCTTCCTTCCACGGTCCAAACACATAACATCAGGCTTGAATTGATTGTCGCTCTGTGTTGGTTCTGAGGTTGGTCAGGAGCAGTTCCCGCTCCCTCACCATCCGGCATCTCAATAATTTGTTTTCCCGATATCAGGGGATATCATCATGAGATTCTCACAGGATAACGGACATTATTAAGGACATAAATTATCTCGTTATCTCGAGAAACCAAAGTTTGTTATCTTGATAACGAGATAATGATCTAATTTTCTCGAGATATCTCGTTATCTCAAGAAAACGGCTTTAAAAAGAAAATTCAACCATGACCGCTCTCGGCTTCCGTAGTAAAGTTCTACACAGTGACTCATTCATTTGAACCGGGTGTGTTGGACCTATAGGACGCATGGAAAACCTGCAGGATGGGGGCCACGGTTCCCCGCCCCGGACTGCAGTTTATTTGTGTGTTTTCTCGCAGACAGTCAGCAGATGGAAACAGTTTTCAGTCAGATGTTTGTTTCCTTCACCTGTGTGACAGAAAATATAAAGATGTTACATGTAGTAATATTCCAGTGTCAGGGTTCACCTCCATACAGTTTCTGTTTCATCTATCCAGGACTTCTTCAGTAGACAGGACAGGTTTTTCCTAAACTACCTGAGGTCATGTGCACATGATATAAAAATACCTGTATTTTTAAAAATATTCTCACACCCATTTTCATTGTACATGCAGTATTTTGGCAGGCTGGACAGGTGGTCTTAGAACAGTTTTAGCCCTCATAGAGGTGAAGCATTTCATTCTGATACAACATTTATGTCCCGATACAAAAACAACCAACATTCTTCCGCAATAAACTTCCTCTTTCTGAAGATGGTCCAACCAACATTAGGTTGCAGGTTTTCACCCCCTAATGAAAACTAATTCAGCATCTATCTGGCAACCTCTTCTCTAAACTCTACAAAAGTCAGTCCAATGTTCATGTCTTGTTGCTAATCATGTTAAAAATGACCAGTGTTTTGTTTTGCTGGCTTTTTACACGGTGTCTTACAGCAAAACACAGCTGTAAAATGATTCCCCAGGCTGGAAAACAATGTTGCGATGTGGAGTTTGTCCGCCTCGGTACACAGCGGGGCAACAGCAGCTTCAGAAATGTGTGTAATTAGTGTTAATGTGCCATTATAATGAGTCAGAAACTAAGTTATTAGGTCAGAAAATGATGTAATGTTGCTTTAACGAAACAGCATATCACTCCACGATGCCTCCCTTCCCCGGTATAATACGCAAACAGAAGCCATGTCTCAAACCGCACACTTGCCTGAGTGCACTGGAATTCAGTGAGTTGTGCGCACTGTGTACTTCGTTAGTGAACACTTGTCGTTGAATGCTAACCCTTATAGAGCACTGTACTTACCGGAAGTGACAGACTAGCATTGACCGCTAAGGTCAGCTAACCCTAACTGAGCTGGGATAGCCGCAGCCTCAAACACATGACCAGAACCTGGTTCTACATCATAACTGTCATCAGGGAGTGAACAGCTTGGGAGCATGCTACATATACATTATTATTTATATCTGAATAATTTCATCAATGTTACTAACATCTAGGGATGTGCCAGTTTCTGTTTTGAAGGTATACTATGGTATAAAAAAGTAGCAGTATGAAAACCATTACATTTTCCGTCATACCTTCATACCTTGACCGTGGTATGAACTTCATTCTGTCTTATAAAACACAGGGAGAGAGTACAAGTCAGGTGTACGCCGCCTGTCCGGATGCACACTCCCAGTCGGTGGTGGTAAATTCACGTCACTTGCCAATGCCATTAAAATATTAAAGAAAGAAGTACAGATGTTCCAATAAGAGGGCATTGTTCAGCCAAAATAAGTTGTTTTTATTTACCCAGACGCTTAAAAACAATATTTAAGAGCATAGTCAAGATACCATGGTAACCGTGATATTTTAGCTCAAGGTGATCATACCGTCAAAAATTCATACCGGCACATGCCTACTCTGCACTGGATTTTTGCAAGTTTTTAGGGAAGCATCCAGGTACTTTAGAGCACTGAGTTTTAGTTGAAACCACACTTGCACTCAAAAGTAGAGTAGGTACTATGTAGTGCAAGTTGCAGATTGAGACCGACCTATGCTGTGTCCCAAATCTCCTACTTCCATACTCAATACTCAAAATCCCAAATTGAGTACACTAATCATACCATGTACTCAATGGCTCAATACGTGATTTTTTGATTTGGCAGTGCTGTCCCAACTCGCATACTACTGTGCGGAGTACTCACCGGAAATGAAAGCGCAATGTCAACTTCTTCTAAGGATATTTTTGAAAGGCTTACAGCCACAGCGCACTGCCGCCATCTTCTGCCAGCGCTTTTCACCTTTGAGTTATTTCTCATCACGAAAACATGAACATCCTTTGTGCAGCCTTACACCGAAATCAGCGCTGGAAAATCTTTGTCCTCCTGCTATTGGCTGAAGCTGCACAGCTGAGGTTGCACAAGCTGACATTTTTCCGCTCGTGATGAGTGTGGCGAATGTCTTCTTCTTCAGTTTTATGGCAGTTTGTTACCCATTTCAGGAAGTGTTACCGCCACCTACTGAACCAAATTCAGGACGAGAGTGCAGTGAGTGTCCACAGTCACCGACTCAAAATCTTGACGGGTTTGAGTACGTCATCCGGGTACTTTTGCTTTCTAAATTTTTTACATACTATGCATACTGTCTTTCATTTTGATACAGTATACTCAAAATTTTGAGTATCAAGCATAGAAGTAGGCAATTTGGGACACAGCACTAGAGTCTTATTAGCAAATTTGGCACTTGCCATTTTGGTCAGGATGGCTTTTGCCATGGAAACAGAAAGGAGACACCTTGATGCACGATCTGACAAAGCAAGCTTAAACCCACACACATATAAGCAGTTTTACAGTCAGAAGCGTCTCCTTTGAAAGTGTTTCAAATTACCGTGTTTTCCGGCTCCTGAGTATAAGTCGCATCAGTCAAAAACTGCATCATGAACAGGAAAAAAACATATATAAGTCGCACCGGACTATAAGTCGTATTTATTTATTTAAAATAGGATGATTTTTGCATTTTTCTTATCTAAAAATTACCCAATCAGCCCAATTCCAAGGTAATGCTTGTCAATGAACATAAACATCATAACTAAGAAGGAAAAACATGTTTTTTGAGGATTTGTTCCACCGCACAGGCAGTACAGATGTCCAAAATGAACTCCTCTCACTGAGATGAGGCTATTTTGTAATTTTTGCCCTTGGAGCAGAATATATATTCATTAGATACTTATACATTAGACGGTAATATTTACTCCTTGGCTCATGTCAGTCAATATGAATTGATACTGAAAAATATGTTAAATTGTATATATTTTGATATAAAAGTCAGACTGAAGTCGCACAAACTGCCAAACTATGAAAAAAAGTGCAACTTGTAGTCCGGAAAATACGGTAAATGTCCAAGAACCACAGCTGCACATGGATGGTTTGTGCGAACTAAAAATCTATCTGTGTTCATGTGTACATGGCCTCAGTTTGGAGAGTCTGAGATTCATACTTGAAAATAAACATTTTGTGGAAACATGGATCATTAACAGAAAATAACAGTGCAAGTGTTGAAGATGAAGTTGTTTCACGGGGCAAATGTTCCCTCTTCTGCCAGATCTGGACCAATTAGAGGATAGCTTAGCTACCCATGAATCCTGCTGTCTGACTGCTGTAGGTAAACCAGGAAAAACGTTTCCTGCGGGAGGAACCTTGATCAGCCTCACCTTGTGGACAGCAGAATAGATGACGTCCTGCTCGGCTAAGTCCGAGTCATTGGCTGCTGTGGATCCTGATGGTTTGGATTCTGTTGGAAATGAAGAGTTCACTTAAACTATAAGAATTTTGATCACGTTAAATAAAATGAATTTGACTTTACAAAGTGACAATTTCAATTTTTATAAATTATACTCACTTTTAAATTTCAAGAAAAAAAGATTCACTTAAAATAATCATAAAATATTTCCTGATATATATATTTTTTCTTTTCATTCACTCAGTTATATTCAAATTTCACATCTTTTTCCATCTTTCTTTTTCATCATGTTTTGCTGTTCATTTTATTGGAGGATATGTTATTTCCCAAGAAGTAACCGTAGAAATAAAAGGTATGAATAATGAAAAATGTGTTTCACATTTGTGGATCTCTTGGTGGGTTTGGTAATGCTACAACCTGAGAATATATTTTTTTAAATGTTTATACATTTCTATAGATATTTCAAACCTTAAAATTCATCTTAAAGGTGATAGCTACAACTTTTTCATCAAAACAGTAAATTCTTAAAGAAATAACACATCCATGGAACTTATAGAGGTGTGTAGAAGAAAAGTATTAATTTTACTCAAAGGTACAGTGTGTACAAAATCAAAAGTCAGTGGCAGGGAAATGTCATACATAATTCAAAACTGTTTCTATTGATGTGTAATCGCTGTTTTATGTTAATTTTCTTAAAAGGAGTCATTTATATCTACTTGCTGGGTGGTGCACATATGGAGGTTGCCATATTTGTTCCACCATTTTTACTACGGTGTCCCTGAAAGGATAAAACAATGTGTGTGAAGTAAGAACCCTCTGAACTTTAAAACTGCTGTACCAGCTTTGTTTAATGAGAGTTAAAGCACTGTTTGGATTCAGTAATGCCAAGACAGTCCAGTCCAGTCATAGCTACACCTGAGACCACTGGTTTCGCTCACAGGTGAAAACATTTTCATGTCTCAAAGAATTTTGGCCGCTAACGGCCACCGTAGTTTCACAACAGTGCTTGAAATATAAAGTCAAATGTTGCTAATGCTCTCTGTGGGAGAGTTAGAGTGAAATGATTCACGTGTTTTCAGTCTGCTGTCAACGCCACCTACAGGATCAGGTGCACCTGGAGCTGATACAATTGAAGGTTGGAGGACTCCAGCATCTCCTGGCGATGCCGGGAAGGAATTAAACTTGTAGCTATCACCTTTAAATTGACCTGGTAAGTTAACAGCAGGAATACTGAAAGTTTTTCTTGAGGCTGTAAACCGAACTTACTGGTCTGTATTTGTCTCATTTTAGAGATACCAGCTGAATTACTGTTAAACTTTATGTTTAACTTCCTAGAAAATGAATCATTTCAGAAAAAAACTTGAACAGAATAAAATCATTATAACACACTAACCCTGATGGTGAGCCTGTCCTGAATCTCGTATGGTTAAAGTGGAGTAAGTTACTTCATGTGAGGCGTCATCTTCATCTGAAGAGGAGGAAGAAAAAGAAAATCAGCTGACAACAGAGCCAAATATAAATACAAGTACCGAGAGACTAAAGAGGTGAAGCGGTCTGCTTACCCTCGTCTCTCTGCTGTTTGCAGCAGTGGTTTGACTTCAAGCTGGGTCTCAATTTATCTCCAGCAGCCGCCGCATCTACATGAATCAAAAAAGAAGCGGCATGTATGACAACGAGAGGAAATATGTCAGTTATTTTCTGCCCGTACTATTCAACAGACTTACTGGTCACAATGTAGCTGCAGCTGTAGATTCAAAGGTTCGACATAATACAACCCAATTCCCATGAAGTTGGGACATTGTGTAAAATGTAAATAAAAATAGAAAACAATGATTTTCAAATACTCTTCAACCTATGTTCAACTGAATATACTAAAAAGACAATATATTTAATGTTCAAACTGACAAACTTGATTGTTAAATTGGAAATATTTGCTAATTTTGAGATTGATGCCTGCAGCATGTTCCAGTAAAGCTGGGACAGAGTTATGTTTACCATGCATCACCTTTCCTTCTAACAGCACTCAATAAGCGAATTAATGTGCAACTTCAGTTGAAACCAGCTTAGAGGAAGGTTAATACTCAAGTGTTTTCCTCTGGTAATGTATCTTAGAACTGAGCTCACATGTAATAAAACAAAAGTAGCTGCTTTTCTGCACCTTTTCGCCTGTGTAGAAAGAGAAATCCCATAACCAGCAACACCAGGGCCACTGATATGATGGTGAGAACAGTGATCAGCAGGTTGGGGAGATGATGGTACCAAGGATTGTCATCTTTATGAAGACATGGACAGATAAACATTTAGATTAATAAGTACCGTAAAAGTTTCTGTATTACACACAATATCTGCAACATCTAACACCACATCTCACCTTTCAGCGTCAGACAACTTTCTGGGGATGTTCCCACTCCAGAGATGCTGCACTTGTACAGGCCTTCATCAGACCTGGACATTTTTCTGATGGTCATTTCCTTCGCACCATCTTGATTCAGCAAAACGTCATTTTTGAAGAAATGAGCGGCGAAGTTGTCAGAATTTCCCTTTTTCCTGCAGCGAAGGTTCACGTTGCTTCCCTCCTCCACGGGAGAAACAGGACTTTCTAGTATCACAGAGCCATCTGACCCACATTTAAGTAAAAACAAACAAACAAAGGCAAAAATAGGTAAACTGATGATTTTAAGATAAATTTAGGATGAAAAAATAAGATAAAATCACTGGGAAAAAAATAAACACTGCTATAAGATGATACAGTTATACTGCAGATTCTAGTATAACTGATTCTAAAAAACATTGGTAGTTCACAACTATAAAAATATAGATTCCTGTAGCCACAGTGAAAGAAATACATACTGTAATTATAACAAATTTTAAGCATTTGAACTGTGGAAACATCTGAATATGTTTTGTTGTTTTCTGTGTCTCTCTTTACAGTACATAGATATTTTACAGCAGAAACTCCAAGTGAGCAACCAAATAACCATGTAATTTACATTATCATCTATTACAATTAACTAGCAAAACATCAAAAGAAAGAATGAATATTGGAGGTGAGTTTCAGAGGATCATACTGCTGATGATGATGTTTACAGTGTTGCTTTTCTCCGTGTCAGTCTCACACCAGTATTCTCCAGCATCAGATACATAGGCACCTCCAATGCTGCATGACCTCGTTGATGTGTCGCAGTCTTCCAGGAAGTGCTTTTTATTCCTTACTCTTGTCATCTCATTGGAGCCATTGCAGTGAAACGTGATGGTCTCGTACTCAAAGAACTGCTGTCTGTCTGTAACAATGCGGAAACCTGCCTCGGGAACAGAACAGATTCGGTCTTAACCCGTCCTTTGGATTACTTTATATTTTAAAGATCCATCAGTCCCTTTAGACATTTGTTTTCCTAAATCAACATAATCTACATTGAATGTTAAGATTTTTAAAACTATCAAGAAATAACATAATGGAAAAACATTTAGATGCAGTGAATTTGTAGTTTTTACTCACCGCTGGTTTGAGTATGACTCTCCAGAATGTGTGCAACCAACAGCAAGATGGAAAACAAGTCTAGTTGAAATGATAATAATCAATGCTTCTCCATGTCTAGCAATGTTTTTATGAACAGAACTGTTTAAAAATTCAAGAAAACTTTAACTCAGTTCTTACCAAGTCTGACAGAGAGCCCTGTGACCTGCATGACGTCCTCCTTCAGACTGTTAGAGCATCAGACTGATGCAGCTCGTGTTTGATGCAGACGATCACTTCCTCTTCCTGTACAGTTTATTTCTGATGAGTGGAGATTATATCAGGCTCGTTATAGCAGCAATGCAGAGTTTAAGAATGTAACACCGTGGTTAATTTGTTTGAAAGGACACAGATGATCATATGATGAAACAAAACTCACTTTCATGCTTGTAGCATACTTTATATTCACTATGAATGCATTTATACCTGATGCAGTCGGTGCATTGATGCTGCGTTCACTGAACCCTTAGAAAAAAGATGCTTTTACCTTTTTTGCATTGGTGTTTGAAAAAAAAACATATTGACTTATATTGTTTATGTAACCAGAATAAGCTACTAATGATCTACTAGCATTTCACTTAAAGGAATAGTACACCCACAGAATGATGTGCGTTCATTTTCTACTCACCCTCTTGCTAAGCAAGACTCTGGAGCACTTTCTTAACAGGTTTTCGTTTTCCCCCAACTTCATATAATGGAGTTGAACCAAAAAGGTCCATAAAAGTCCACAAAAACTTGTCAATATTCCTCCATACTGCTCGTCCAATGTAATCCAAGTGTCCTGAGTGGGTAGCGTCCATAATTTACTCTAAACTACATCATTTAGTATTTTTTTTATAGCTTAAGCAGTACTACATCTAGCTGCCGCGAAGCGCATCCATCTGAAATGGCCTGCATGGCAGAGTTCCAAGACCAAAACCACTGCTGAGCAAAAAGAACATAAAGGCTCGTCTCAGTTTAGCCAGAAAGCATCTTGATGATACCCAAGACTTTTGGGAAAATACTCTGTGGACTGACGAGACAAAAGTTGAACTTTTTGGAAGGTGGAAGTCCAATTACATCTGGCGTAAAAGTAACATGGCATTTCAGAAAAGGAACATCTTACCAACAGTAAAACATGGTGGTGGTAGTGTGATGGTCGGGGGTGTTTTGCTGCTTCAGGACCTGGAAGACTTGCTGTGGTAAATGGAACCATGAATTCTGCTGTCTACCAAAAAATCCTGAAGGAGAATGTCCGCCCATCTGTTGGTGACCTCAAGCTGAAGCGCACTTGGGTTCTGCAGCAGAACAATGATCCAGAACACACCAGCAAGTCCACCTCTGAATGGCTTAAGAACAACAAAATGAAGACTTTGGAGTGGCCTAGTCAAAGTCCCCACCTGAATCCCATTGAGATGCTGTGGCATGACCTTAAAAAGGCGGTTCATGCTGGAAAAGCCTCCAATGTGGCTGAATTACAACAATTCTGCAAAGATGAGTGGAACAAAATTCCTCCACAGCGCTGTAGAAGACTCACTGCCAGTTATCACAAACGCTTGATGCAGTTGTTGCTGCTAAGGTGGAACAACCAGTTATTAGGTTTAGGGGGCGATCACTTTTTCACGCAGGGCCATTTAAGTTTGGATCCCCCCCCCCCCAACCTTAAAAATAAAAATCTTCATTTAAAAACTGCATTTTCTGTTTACTTGTGTTATCTTTGTCTCACATTTGAGTTTGTTTGATGATCTGAAACATTTAAGTGTGACTAACATGCAAAAAAGTAAGAAATCAGGAAGGGGGCAAAAACCTTTTCACACAACTGTATTCACACACTAACACAGTGAAAAGGAACTGTGAATGTTAATTAACATCATTAAACAATGCCGGATTATAGCTCACATGCTAATTTGCATCTCTAGTCTTAGACAGGTGAAAGAGGTGTGCAGATGCAGCACTTTTGTGCAAAGAAGAACAAAGTCCATGGAGTTGCTCATAAAACAGTTAATCATTGATAGACGATAGTCAGAGGGTGAGCCGACTGGACCGGTTCACAGGTATGTCATTGTTTTCTGTCTTTTAATGAAAAATAAACCAGAAATTGGCAGAAAAAAACAGTGTTTATACCAAGCTGTCACTTGACTTCAGCTTGATAAACATTTAAATAAGAAAGATGATGATTTTAAACCAAATGATTTAAAAGGGGAGTCTTTACTGTTGTTACAGGAGAGAAATCGAAACTAAAATCCTTATCACTTTGCATGAAAATGTTAGAAAATATTTCAATGGAGTCTAATATTGATTTTGTTTGAGTGAAAATCTTAACTGAGGTGTGAAATATTGTTCATATAGGAGTTGTTGATGTAAGGATGTAGGATACATGGTGTAATATGAACTTGTGCAAAGACGATATTTCTCTTTTTTTAACTTGCAATGATGACAAGATTATTAAATAAAATTCAACCTTGTAATAAGAATATAATTAAATAAGTAAAAGACAGGACGTACTATATTACAGTATAAATTTTATGATGTTAAACTGATGTCCCTCAGCTTTAAAGCCTGTTTGGAATATTTTATTTTTGACCAAACATTGACTCATTTAATTTTCAGAGCTCATCACCAGATGGATAAACTGTCCTCTACATCTCATCTAAAAACTTTGGGCAGGATTTTCTTCTTTCTCCTCATAATTCCAGTTTGTACAGGCGAGTTATGTTCTAATATAATGATTGTGTCGGGTTATAAAAGTGGGGATTTATTGCTTTTGTACAGACAAGTACACAAGGGTTCACTACCTTTACAAAATGGTATAAAAATATAAAACTGTGTAGGTTTATCTTTCTGAAACCATTATATTCTAATTTCTTGTAACAACATTAATCCAGAGTTGTTATTTTCAGGTCAGCCACAGCCAATAGTAGCAACAGTTGGTGATGATGTCATTCTGCCATGTCTCCTGGAGCCTCCCAAAGACGTCTCTAGGTATACGCTGGAGTGGGCCAGACCAGATCTGGACCCCAGATTTGTCCATGTGCAGCGTAGTGCTCATGAACTCGTGGAAAAAAAGCATAAACAGTTTGAAGGAAGAACTTCAATGTTCATAGAGGAGCAGAAGCACGGAAACGTTTCCCTGAAACTCTCCAAAGTCAGAATGTCTGATGAGGGAACGTATAAATGTTTTGTCCCATTACTGAATGAAGAGTTCTTCGTTCAGCTAATTGTTGGTGAGTCCACATTTAACATCCAGGTTTCATTCTTTATGATCTTCAGAATAAATTCAGGTTTAACAGCTTCATTTTTAAATCCCGCGTTTCTTTTCCAGCATCAGACGCTGCCTCCTCACCTGTTATCAGTCTAACTGGAATCAGCGGGGACAGAAGAGGACTGGTGTTCCAGTGTGAGTCTGCAGGCTGGTATCCCAGACCTGAGGTGTCCTGGCTGGACGGCGAGGGAAACGTCCTCCCTGCTGGACCTACAGAGGTAAGCAGAGGTCCTGATGGTCTCTACACTGTCATCAGCAGCGTGGCTGTAGAGAAGAGAAACAACAACAGCTTCACCTGTAGAGTCCAACAGGAACACGTCAACCGTCCCAAAGAAAGACACGTCCATGTTCCAGGTAACACGTCTCACTGCAGTCATCATCTTAGTAACTAAAACTGTGTCCTGCTGGTATAACGGGATTCTGTCTTGTATGATTTCAGATGATTTCTTCAGTGATTCAACCAGTTCAGCTGTTCCCGTCATTGCTGGTTTGGCTGCAGCTTCGGCTCTTTGCATCCTGATTATTTTAGCAGGAGGATTTGTCTTCTGGAAACAGAGACAAAGTATCAGCAGTATGTCACATATTTGTCTCCATGTTGTGTAAATTTTAAACTTAAATGAATAAATCCTGAATGTAGTGGCAATTTTCTCCATGATGGTAATGAATGTTATTCTAATATTGACCGTTTACATGGTAACCAGAAGAAACAAAGAACAACACTGAGATGGCAGAGCGTGTCCCCCTGAATAATCCATCTGACCCAACGCATGACACTTCCAACCCTGTAAGAAGCTTTTATCTGGTTTTCATTTACCAGAGTTCAGAAAGACGAGAACAGACCGTCTGAGACGAGAATCGCCACTGACTGTTTTTCTGTCTGACAGCAGCCGACATCTGAGATGAAGGAAGAGCTGAAGAGGACCACAGATGAACTACAGAGGACCACAGATGAGCTGGAGAAGAAGATCTCAGACCTTCAGACAGAAGTATTCACACCGTCTGTAACAGTCCATTTTCTGAGGAAACACTTTTATGTTTGGAAAGAAAGAAAGAAAGAAAGAAAGAAAGAAAGAAAGAAAGAAAGAAAGAAAGAAAGCAAGAAAGCAAGAAAGCTTCCTTATTGAAATCTAGAAAAAACTAAGATGAAACAAAGTGGTGATTCCACAGAGGATGTGTGAGAGAATCGAAGGACCAGAGAGTTTAATCATCGTCTTTCTGTCTGTCTGACAGCTGCTGAAATCTGAGATGATGAAGAAAGAGCTGATGAAGAAGTCTGCAGTCATCGTTCAGCTTCAACAACAAGTATTCACACCCTTTCATCACAAGAACAAACTATTTTTTCACCACAGTCCTCAAAAGTAATAGTTCCTATTGTATGCTTTAGAAACTGCACGTGTTGAAAGCAAAACTTTTATCGGCCACAAGAGCTCAGTAGTGTTGCTATGGAAACAGCATGCAAAGAAAAGATACATACACTGTATTGCCAAAAGTATTTGCTCACCCATCCAAATTATGGGAATCAGGTGTTCCATCACTTCCATGGCCACAGGTGTATAAATGAAGAAGCTCAGCATGCAGACTGTTTTTACAAATATTTGTGAAAGAATGTGTCGCTCTCAGAAGCTCAGTGAATTCCAGCGTGGAACTGTGATCGGATGCCACCTATGAAACAAATCCAGTAATGAAATTTCCTCCCTCCTAAATATTCCATAGTCAACTGTCAGCTGTATTATACGAAAAAGGAAGTGTTTGGGAACGACAGCAACTCACTCATGAAGTGGTCGGCCACGTAAACTGATGGAGCGGGTCAGTGGATGTTAAAGCACATAATGCGAAGAGGTCACCAACTTTCTGCAAAGTCAATCACTACAGACCTCTAAACTTCATGTGGCCTTCAGATCAGCTCAAGAACAGTGACAGAGAGCTTCGTGGAATGGGTTTCCATGGTGATCAGCTGCATCCATCCATACATCACCAAGTGCAATGCAAAGCGTGGATGTAGTGATGTAAAGCAGCCGCCACTGGACTCTAGAGCAGTGGAGGCGTTCTCTGGAGTGACGAATCGCACTCCTCCATCTGGCAATCTGATGGACGAGTCTGGGTTTGGTGGTTGCCAGGACAACGACACTTGCCTGACTGCTTTGTGCCAAGTGTAAAGTTTGGTGGAGGGGGGATTATGGTGTGGGGTTGTTTTCATGTGCTGGACTTGGCCCCTTAGTTCCAGTGAAAGGAACTCTGAATGCTTCAGCATACCAAGACATTCTGGACAATTCCATGCTCCCAACTTTGTGGGAACAGTTTGGAGCTGGCCCTTCCTCTTCCAACATGACTGTGCACCAGTTAACAAAGCAGGTTCAGAAAACCTGGATGCAGAGTCTGGTGTGTGGAGGAACTGGACTGGCCTGCACAGAGTCCTGACCTCAACCCCATAGAACACCTTTGGGATGAATTAGAGCGGAGACTGAGAGCCAGGCCTTCTGGTCCAACATTACAAATGTGCTTCTGGAAGAATGGTCAAAAATTCCCATAAACACATTCCTAAACCCTTGTGGACAGCCTTCCCAGAAGAGTTGGAGCTGTTCCAGCTGCAAAGGTGGACAAACATCATACTGAACCCTATGGATTAGGAATGGGATGTCACTTAAACTCATATGTGAGTCAAGGCTGGTGAGCGATTACTTTTGGAAATATAGTGCATGAAATAATAGACATAAAAACATATTTCTTATTTGTATGAAGTTAAGATGTATTCCAGTCCATGCAGTCTTACAGGTCATCTGTTCTCATTCAGCTCATCATGTGATGTAAACTAGCGCCCTTACAGGCTGCAGCAGATATTTCACATCTCCTACTTTTAATGTTATTTTCAGATCAACGCAAAACTCCTGATCACATTTTTACTCTAATGAAACAAAAGTAAGAAATTTCAGCCTCAAGATTCCAGTAGAGGATGTCAGTAACAGCAGTTTTTACACTTTACACTTGAGTTTTTTCTTTCAGTTTTACTTGATGTGTTTATAGATTAAGACGAGTTTGTAGGATTTATTTGGTATTTTCTGATTATAATTCATGAAATGGTTTAAATGATGAAACAAATGTGATTTAACTCCCTTTTATGAAAAAAATCGTCATGACATAAATTTTAAAGATTCAAGTAACAGAAAAATGTTTATTAATGTTTGTCATTCAATGAGAATTTTTTTCCTTAAGTTTCCTCATGTGAGAAAAACTGGTTAAAACATTGATATAAATTCCTGTTTGTGTCTGTGATCTAATTTCTCTTTTATATTGTAATAAATACTTAATTATTTCCTCACCTAGCTGGACGAACTAGAAGCTGCCAGCTCCTCCCTGTTTTCCAGAGTAAGTAGTCACAGTATGATTACAATAATATAATTAGAAAGATCCAAATCCATCACATTTATCAGCTGGAAACTGTTTAATGTTGTCTTTATAAAACTGTTCATCTTCTTTCTTCTCTTTTCTATCATCTCAGATCTTTCAGGGATCAAACAAGAAGCAGAGAGAAAAGAGGAAATAGAGAAGAAGATGAAGTCTGCAATAAAAGAGGTTTGTCTGTGTAGTTTCTTCACAATATTCACCAGTAAAAACCAGTAAACTCATTACACCATATAAACAAAGCTGATTAGAAATCAGTTATTTTAAAAACCACTGAAAACCTGGAAGTTCATCATCTCACACGGGAACTAAACATGTTTTTATGACACAGAAATCTTCCTAAGACATGAATAAAATCACTGACGGCCATTAAAGTCAAAGTAAAGACAAAATGAAGAGTTTATGTTTTAGATCTCAGAGCAGCTTCCTCGTCTTCACTCAGATATTAAACTGCTGTCAAAGTTCTGCAGCTTCGTTCTGCTGGACTGAAAACTGTTTGTGAAGCAGATGTTCTTCTCTGAAGTCTGACTCCTCTCAGTCAGCTTTGTTTTCTCTTCTCACATTTTGGATTTTCTCTGCCGGTTCCAGATATCACCGTGATGTTACTATCTCCTCGTGCTGCTCGGCTTCTTTTACATCGCAGCATTCCCTCCAGACATGTAGTATAACTGAGTTCAGTAGAAAACACTGAAGCTCTCAGTTTTCCCCCAACATCGTATGGTTCAGCATGGATGGCTTCATTGTTTAGTTTTTACTGTTTCTTCTCTGTTTGTGTCTGAAGACAGTTCCATGTAACTGAGAGTGAAATCAGGCGTGAACATGATCATGTTTTTGTTTCCTGAACCACCGAGCGTTTTCTCTCCACTCATGTTGTTGATAAAGATAATCTAAGCTGGCTTTCTTTTCTTTCAGGTGGAGGGATTACTGACTGAAAACAAGAATCTCAAAGATGAGAAACACAAGCTGGAAAAGGATGTGAGTTACATAAAAAAAAGATGTTAGTTTTTCCTCTCTTCGGTTTTGATCCATGAACCAGTGTGATGTAGTTTTTAATCTCACATTTCCACACCAAACAGCAAAAGGATCTTTACATGAAACCTGATTGTCTTTCAATGTTCTGCACATTCTTGCTTCAGTTCAACATCTCAGGTTTTTATCAGGAACAAATGTGATGGATTCTTTCATTTAATTTAGTTGGTGCAAAATATTAATTAATGTATTTTCTCCACAAACATCAACATGTTGCTGAGACCAAACTGACCGAGATGGACACAGAGTTCAGAATCAACAGATAAAACACCAAAGATCTGAACATGAAGACAGCAGTTTCCCGACACATTTGATAACCTCTGGTTTGCTGCAGCTTCTTGTGATGAGAGAAAGATAGATAGATAGATAGATAGATAGATAGATAGATAGATAGATAGATAGATAGATAGATAGATAGATAGATAGATAGATAGATAGATAGATAGATAGATAGATAGATAGATAGATAGATAGATAGATAGATAAAGAGAGAAAAGAGCGGTTCAGCCAGAGAGGTCTTCATCAGAACATGTGATGGCTTGTTTAGGTTAATGAACATAAGCACCATTATGGGTTCAGCTGCTTAGTATAAACATGAGATTTTATTATTTGGTACTGTTCTCGGGGGGGGGTGTTCAGTGGAGATCAGAGATGAGAACCTGTTCTCTGGGGGGGTTCAGTGGAGGTCAGAGATGAAATATAGAAGGAAGGATGAATATAAAATGATGAATATATTTTTCATGAATATAAAAAAAAACAGTACCTGCCTGGAAATAATAGGTTACAAATCCTTTCAGGACCGCTCGGCCAGTCCAAGACATTGCAAGACTGAGAGACCAAGACCGAGACTAAAGACTGCTGAATCCGTGACAAGACCAATACCACCAAAAAATAGTCTTGAGACCAAGACCGGTCTTTAGAACTACAAATCTATAGTAGTTGCATCCCAAATTGTCCAACTGTTCATGTCATGCTCTATATTTGTAAGGTAATGGGAAGTCAAGATGCAGGAGATACAGGAGGAAACGCTGGAGGAGGGAAAGTAGCAGAAGCTGGAGGAGGTGGAGAAGGAAAGGCTGGAGGCTCACAGGTGAGGATGAAAAAATAAATGTGTGTAAAGGCTGCTACATACTGGGTGAGAAGCGAGAACTTTCTTCTTGTTCTCGGGGCCACAAGAACAAAATGACGTCACATGTTCTCGCAGACGTGATTGAGGATGGCTTGCGACATGTCTTCGACTCCTCGGTCGAGCAGAACTTTCTTCTCGAGCAACTCTGAGAGGTGTTGTATGATTGGGCGGACATTTGAGGTGGGCGGGGTTTACACAGATGCTTGAAGCAGAGAAATGTGAGCACCCACGGTGCACCCACGGAGCACCCTTTATTATGCATGTTGACACTGTGACACTGCTTCCCATTGCGATGACTAGGTCGTACCTCTTCTTTACTTCCCATTGCGATGACTAGGTTGTACCTCTTCTCTACTTCCCATTGCGCTGACTAGGTTGTACCTCTTCTCTGCGTAGTTCTGCGTGTGTTTGTATGATCTGAGGATATTTAAGCCACCTGCAGGTACTCCTGTAGGGGATTGCTTGTTTTGTTTTCCAACAGAGACCTTGGTTGTTTAGGGATCGCGGTACAGATGTACCAGTGAACTGTGTAAGTGGATTCATGTTTTCTCTTCTCTCTCTCTTCCTCTTCCTTACTCCTCTCTCTCTGTTTCACTTTCTATCATTACCTCTATTCACTTTCATTTCTCCCTTGTCAGGCCCAGCAGTATGAAATGGAATGGTGTAATAGACAAATGTTTAAATAAAGAAATAAAATGAATAAACATGATATCAAGTGGAGCCTTATGTTCATAAAGCTCCGCTTGATAAAGCAAAACTGTTCAACAGAATAAAGCAATCAGATTTCCATTCTGCTTGCTTCAATGCTGGACAGGACAAGTAAAAAAAAAAAAAAAAAAAAAAAAAAAAAAAAAAAAAAAAAAAAAAAAAAAAAAGAAGCAGAGAAATGTTACTCCCATATTTCAACAGATGCAACGTTGAACAGATAGTTTTAAGAAACAGCTGATCGAGGTGGTGAGAAAGTACAAAAATGCAGTCAATAGTAATTCAAATAACAAGAAACTAATAATAAATAAAAATGTTCAAAATGATAATTTAGTGAAATGAAATGTTTTTGAATTGTGGTTGGAAATAATAATGAAAAAAAAAACTAACAAAACTGTCTCAGACACATTAGAGCATCTTTCCCATGAACAGTGGACCAACATACCTGTCAGCAGGTGTAGAAGTCTTTTTGAACATTATGGAAAACACCTGATTGCCTCAAAGTGTTGCTCAACAGTTTCAGAGCCCCATCATGGTTGTTTACTTGTTTCATTTTTTGAGTGTTTGTTTTTAATATTTCTTTCAAACTAAAACTCAAAATCAGTGTCATGATTTTCACAGAATTTTTATTTATTATTGCTTTTGTCAATTTCATCCAATTTCACTGACAGCTGACTTTTTTTTCCTGCTTTAATTTGAGAGTATGAATAATTTTGAGGACGACTGCATAAACAACACGTGGTATTTATATACACGGACACCACCACGTGTGCAACTCCAGAAGTTTATTGCGAATATATAATCACTGGATGAACACTGTTCCGTGTCGTCCCCCCCTTCCCCCACTTGCGCCTGGTCGCAGAGCTTCTTGTGGAGTATGTATTGACCTGACGAAAATAAACTTTTTTCTTGTTCTTGCAGCTTCAAGGGCAAAAACAAAGTTCTCACTTTTCATGGAGAATGTAACAAGCTTTAATCATAATAGGAAGCATCGTGATAAATGTCAAAATTGTGATAAATTCAAAGTTCCAACACCATGCATCTACGTATTTAGTTAGATGAAAGAAGCAAACTGTTAAAGCAAACCTTACAGATCTATATTTGAATATCAACATTCCAACCCCCTCATTCCCTCTGCCTCCCAATGCAGAAGCAAAGGTTTGACAGGCAGGTCCCTCGGCCAATACTAGAGGTGCACCCCACTTCAAGGATTGGTTGGAGTTTTCAATGAATATCTAGAGATGGGAGTAATATTTTATTTTGATTAATGGTGGGTCTGTCTTGTTTTTCAGAGTTCCATCACCTCATTCACAGCATTTTACCCTGTTAAAATATAGTGCAACAATTCAACATCGGTATGGGTTGCTTTAAGTTAATACTAAATATTTATTTATGTTTATTTTCTTTGCAAACATCAACGTGTTGCTGAGACCAAACTTTCCAAGATGGTCACAGAGTTCAGAAATCAACAGATGAGACACAAAAGATCTTAAAATGAAGAAAGCAGTTTAGGACACGTGTTTACCTGCTAACCTCTGGTTTACGGCAGCTTCTTGTGATGATAAATAAATAAATGAATAAATAAAAAGAGAAAAGAGCAGTGCAACCCGAGACGTCTTCATCAGAACATGTGATGGATTGTTTAGTTTTATGAGGATTTTGAAGGAAAACATGGAAACATCTTCACAAAGAGTTAAACTATCAAAGAGAAACCAGTTCAGACCAGCAGGAACCAGCACAGACCAGTAAGCCATGAAGATGAAAT
This sequence comes from Atherinomorus stipes, assembly GCA_023101725.1. NCBI lineage: Eukaryota > Metazoa > Chordata > Actinopteri > Atheriniformes > Atherinidae > Atherinomorus > Atherinomorus stipes. Next base: position 18,645 of record JALJCO010000427.1, read on the forward strand.
GTAGGAGGAAGTTTGTTCAGACTGATCCATCACTGCATCACTGTCCTGTTCTGATCCAGATGTTTCCTCCCAACCAAGCAGCTGCTTCCTAAAGCTGCAGGATGTTTATGTGGAGGATTTACACTCACTGTGGAAAAACTGTCACCTTGATAGAAATAACATCTCATCATCATCATCTCTCCTTCCAGATGGAGGAGAAGCTCAAGGAGGAGGAGGGACGGAGAGAGGGATCAGAGAGAGAAGTTAAACATCTGCAGTCTGGAATCAGTCAGGTTTGTTCCTTTACTCTCCATCCAGCTGTTTACTGGAGATCTCAGACAGAAATTATGGGACACGCCAACATCCTCACTAGGGATCGACCGATACATCGGCCAGCCGATATTTTAGGCAGATATTTGTGTTTTTGGCTGATATGGGCATTGGACGATACGTCAGGTGCGTTGGCCGATAAGCGCCCCTCGCCCCTCTATACAGGCAGCAGTTGCTGGAGACGCTTCACGCCCTCTCCCCTCCCCTCTGCTCCGTGCTGGAAGCCTTCAGCTCTGGCCTACCGCCTAAATACAGATTTCTCATTTTCTGTCAGCATCGCACAGGTCCGCGTGTACATAGGAGCTGATTATGGCTTATCTCTGCGTCCTCCCCAGCGGCAGAAGTTCTGCAGAACCAGACCCGCCGGGTCTTAGAGTGCAGGATGACAATGAAATATGTCCAGACTCACCTGCACCGTCAGAAAATCTCACTCTGCAGGTCGTTGTCAGATATTTGTGTTGTTACCCCCAAATCTGTGTTACTGTGTAAATAAGTGGTCAGAAGGCAACAGGACTCTGGTCTCAGTGCTGGAGAGTAATCAGCCCTGATGATGATGTAGGAGAAGTTTTTCACCTCAAGTAAAACTGAGAATGAGATCAAAATTAAATCAAATAGAAAACCTGATATTTGTTTAGATTTATTTTCCAGCTTGATCACACTTCAATATGCACGAATACAGGATTTTTTTTTTTACAAAAATGTATAAAAAATATGAAAAGTGTTACAGTTACCTGTTTACTGTACTTTACAGATGTAGAAATCCTAAATTATAGATAGATAGATAGATAGATAGATAGATAGATAGATAGATAGATAGATAGATAGATAGATAGATAGATAGATAGATAGATAGATAGATAGATAGATAGATAGATAGATAGATAGATAGATAGATAGATAGATATTTAGCAGAGACATGATATCACTTCAGATTTGAACTGCAGGTAAAGTCTGGACGTTTAATTTTAATCATCTGCTGCTCACAAAGTCAAAATCCTGCTGCTGGTATACGATACGGGGCCGGTACTGGTAATATAATATCGTCCCATAATATCGGCAGGCTGTATCGGGTATCGGCTGATGAGAAAATATAGGTATCGGCCCTAAAAATCAGTATCAATCGATCCCTAGTCCTCACACACAACTACATCTCACATCAGTTACAGCTGTCTC
>JALJCO010000432.1:0-16661 GCA_023101725.1 Atherinomorus stipes
CCACATTCAAATATCCAAGATCCACCTGTGCACCTTACCCATGTACACAGAGACTTTGTAATGAAAGTCAGGATTTGGGTGCCATTGTCTCCAGATCGACAGCTTCTGGAGCAGAGGTTGAGTTGCACGTTGACAACACATCAAATCAGTAAATTTCACTCAGATGACGAAGACCGACAAAGATTCCAGGTAAAACAAAAAACAACTTCTTTCCTGGAGAGAAGTCTGATCTGAACACTGACATGAAACAGTAAAAATAACCAGTAATGCCAGCAGAGACGTTCCAGTGATGACAAACTTAAAGAGCAAAGAAACAGTCCGTATAAATGCGGCCGCGTCTATTAACTCTACATGTTTACTCTCTGCAGAGTCCGTGTTGATTTAGGTTATGGGAACCAGCTGCTTCTTTCTCTCGCCGTCTTTGATGTTTCTCTGCTATTGTTGCGATGGCTCTGAATCACAGCCGGCTGCTCAGGGCGGCTGGTTGGTTAGCAGCTATTGAACTCTTTCCAGAATTAACTGTTATTACTGGCTTCTTTGTGCATCCAGGCTGCTCTCTGCATACCAGTGTCAAAACAAAACTCTCCTCTCCAGCCTCTCCAGTGGAGGAGGCTTCAGGAAACAGCAGGTCTGATTCACTTTTATCTGCACACACACCACTTAGTGCATAAGAGCACTAAGTGGTCTCTCTAACTGACAAGTCCTTTTAGGAGAGGGGTCCAGTCTGCTCCACATTAACCTCTACATTTGCTCCACATACATGCATACACACTAACACACACAAGTACAACTGAAAACTTTTTATGATGGGAAACAGAAGTTCACAGATCAGCTTGCTACAGAGGCAGGAACCTGCATGTCCCTCCTCCTCCAACAGTCTGCAGCACTAATGAGCTCTGCATTCTCACATTTATTCACAGTCCAGCTTGGATCTGAAGCATCTTGAAATACACGATGGCTTGCACACGTGAGCTGCAGCCCAAAACAAGTCATGAATGTTGGTTTCATTTGTGCATGAAGAGAACAACTAAATCAACTAGAGCAACTAGAGCAACGGTGGGCTGTTTATCCAGCTGACACAAGACCTGTAGCTGGTTAAAAATGATGCCTAGGTGGGTGTGTCAGTGTGTTTAATCAGAAACACGCTAACGTGCTACACACATGTTGCAAAAGTGTCATAAAGCAGGGGAATCACGTTCAGCTGGCTGACCAATCCTGACACATAATGACACTCAAGTAAGAAACAGGCTGAACCTGACTGGTCCCAGTCTAAAGATATTGTTGCACTTTAAACACAAAAACACAATCCCCCCAAAAATTGAATAAGAAATCATTAGTCATAATTATCATACACACTCACCGGCCACTTTATTAGGGACACCTTGCTAGTACTGGGTTGGACCCCTTTTGCCTTCAGAACTGCCTTAATTCTTGGTGTCATAGATTCAACAAGGTACTGGAAACATTCTTCAGAGATTTTGATCCATATTGACATGACAGCATCACGCAGTTGCTGCAGATTTGTCTGCTGCACATCCATGATGAGAATCTCCCATTCCACCACATCCATGATGAGATCCTCCCGTTCCACCACATCCATGATGAGAACCTCCCGTTCCACCACATCCATGATGAGAACCTCCCGTTCCACCACATCCCAAAACTGCTCTGTTGGATTGAGATCTGGTGACTGTGGAGAACATTTGAGTACAATGATGTTTCAAAAAAAGCAGTCTGAGATGATTCCCGCTTTATGACATGGCGCGTTATCCTGCTGGATGATGTCATCTTTATGACATGGTACGTTCTCCTGCTGGAAGCAGCATCCCAGAGGATGCTACACTGTGGTCATAAAGGGATGGACATGGTCAGCAACAATACTCAGGTAGGCTGTGGTGGTTAAACCGCCACGTTTGTACTAAGGGGCCCAAAGTGGGCCAAGAAAATCTCTCCCACACCATTACACCACCACCACCAAGCTGACCCGTTGGTACAAGGCAGGATGGATCCATGCTTTCATGTTGCTGACACCAAATTCTGAGCCTACATCTGAATTTGGTAGCAGAAATGGAGACTCATCAGACAAGGCAACATTTCTCCATCTTCTATTGTCCAATGTTGGTGAGTCTGTGTGAATTGTAGCCTCAGTTTCCTGTTTTTAGCTGACAGAAGTGGCACCAGGTGTGGTCTTCTGCTGCTGTAGCCCATCTGCTTCCAGGTTGGATGTGTTGTTCATTCAGAGATGCTCTTCTGCAAACTTCGGTTGGAACAAGTGCTTATTTGAGTTCCTGTTTCTATCAGCTGGAACCAGTCTGGCCATTCTCCTCTGACCTCTTGCATCAACAAGGCATTTGCACCCACAGAACTGCTGCTCACTAGATATTTTCTCTTTTTGGGACCATTCTCTGTAAACCCTAGAGATAGTTGTTCAGGAAAATCCCAGTAGATCAGCAGTTTCTGAAATACTCAGACCAACAACCATGCCACGTTCAAAGTCACTTAAATCACCTTTCTTCCCCATTCTGATGCTGGTTTGAACTGCAACAGCTTGTCTTGACCATGTCTACATGCCTAAATGCATTGAGTTGTTGCCATGTGATTGGCTTATTAGACATTTGTGTTAACGAGCAGTTGGACAGGTGTACCTACTAATGTGTACCTAATAAAGTGGCCAGTGTGTGTACATGCAAAATCCACACAGGAAGGAACTGTTGGAATTGTTCCAACCCCCTCCCCAGCCGGGACTTAAACTAGTGACCTTTTACAGGGAGGCTGCAGTGCTAACCACCGCTAAAAATAGTATTAAGATATGCATTTCAAAACAATATTTTACATTTGACATTTCAAAGAAGCTGATCTAGAAAGTTGGTTCTGTGCTGGGGGAGAGCTCTGGAGCCGCTAAAGTTGATCGTTCAGAAAACATTGCTGCACAAGCTGATGAAGATGATGGAGCATTCTTCCTCCTCTCCACAACATGGTGAAGAATCAACAGCGTGTGTCAGTAGGAGGCTGCATCAGGTTCCTTTTTTGACAGAGAGATACTAGAAATTCATTCCTACCAGCAGCATCACCCTGAAGAACAATGCCTGACTGATTAATTCAATGTTGTGGCACTTAGTTTTTTAATACTTATTGTTATGGTGTCATATACTGTATATGACACCGATGGAAATGAAATGAAAATTAAATGAAAAATACTTTATCCCAGTAGGGAAATTCAATGTTGTAGTAGACTGTCTTCTTTTTTCTTTTCTTTTTTTTTCAAACATATATAACATTTATACAACATAACAATAATAAGTATTAAAAAAAAATTAAGTGCCACAACAATGAATTAATCTGTCAGTCTTGTTCTTTAGGGTGATGCTGGCATAAATGGATTTCTGTATCTCTCCGTCTACAGTGAGGGCCCACCGACTCAGCCTCCCACTGAACACGCTGTTGATTCTTCACCATGTTGTGGAGGAGAGAGGAAGAATGCTCCATCATCTTCATCAGCTTGTGCAGCATTGTTTTCTGAACGATCAGCTCCAGCGGCTCCAGAGCTCTCCCCAGCACAGAACCAGCTTTCTAGATCAACTTCTTTGAAATGTTAAATGTAAAATATTGTTTTGAAATGCATCTCTTGATACTATTTTAGCGGTGGTTAGTCACTGCAGCCTCACTGTAAAAGGTCACTAGTTTAAGTCCCGGCTGGGGAGGGGAGTTCCTGTGTGGAGTTTGCATGTTCTCCCCGTGTATGCGTGGGTTCTCTCCGGCTTCCTCCTACTGTCCAAAGACATGATGTTAGCTTAACTGGTCACTCAAAATTGTCCCTAGTCAAAGTCAACTTTATTGTCAAATGTACTCTATGTTAGACATACAACACAGATGAAATTAAAGTCCACTCAAACCCACGGTGCACATAAGAAAATATAATATACTATAAGATAAAAATATAAAAAATATAGGAATCAACTCGGATAACCTAGAAATCTAAACATGAAACGTCAGTTTAAATACAAGATCACAGATTTACAAATGGGTTGACAGTAGACAATGTGAACAGTATTGCAGTCATATAGGGGATTATCACATTTCCGCGTTCCGGTTTCCGGAAGTTGAAACATTTGACACTTCCTGTTCCGGGCCATGTTAACGACAGCCGTTCCTGCTCTGTTATACTGTTTAAATCGGATAAACTCCAAACATATTTAAGTTTTCATTCTAGACTGAAGTGATACTGGATCAAAAGCTGGATCAAAGCGATCGATTTGCCGCGGTGAAGGGCCGAACTTTATAATAAAACACACGTTTGTTTGTCCCCAGTGGGGCACAACACCGGCACTTCACAGCATGCTAGCATTAGCCAGCTAACGTTTACTGACGTGCTTAACATTGTGCGTCTTAAAACACACAAACATCTGAAAATCGGGTCTGTACCTCCCCATTTCCAGTGGAACAACTGGGGACTGCCAAGAAAGGAGACGCTTTCAGATGATTGTGTGTTTTCAGCCGCACAAAGTTAGGCAAGTCATCAAGCTGGCTAATGCTAACCTGCTAACAATAGTCCGCCAGCTACTACTCTGTTAAACTTTGTAAATCGGATAAACGCCAATGCCAAGTTTTCATTCCAGACTGAAGTGATGCTGAGGAAGAAGTGGATTAAAACGACCAATCCGCCGCGGTGAAGGACCGAACTTTATAATAAAACGACACACGTTTGTTTGTGGCCGGCAGACTGCGCAGTCGTGTTAGCAGGTTAGCATTAGCCAGCAACTTTGTGCGGCTGAAAACACACAATCATCTGAAAGCGTCTCCTTTCTTGGCAGTCCCCAGTTGTTCCACTGGAAACGGGGAGGTACAGACCCGATTTTCAGATGTTTGTGTGTTTTAAGACGCACAATGTTAAGCACGTCAGTAAACGCTAGCTGGCTAATGCTAGCATGCTGTGAAGTGCCGGTGTTGTGCCACACCGGCGACAAACAAACGTGTTTTATTATAAAGTTCGTCCCTTCACCGCGGCAAATCGATCGCTTTGATCCAGCTTTTGATCCAGTATCACTTCAGTCTAGAATGAAAACTTAAATATGTTTGGAATTTATCCGATTTAAACAGTATAACAGAGCAGGAACGGCTGTCGTTAACATGGCCCGGAAGAGGAAGTGTCAAAAGCCGGCAACTTCCGGTAAGCGTGATAATCCCCTATTGTAGGAAGTAGTGCAGATATTACAGTGCAATGACAATGTAAACATTTAACTGTAGCATGTGACAGTAAAGTTTGACAATGTAACAGTGCAGTGGTCCTGATGGACATGAGTGCAAAAAGTCAATGTAAACATGTAACTGTAACATGTAAAGTGAGTTTTTAGTAATGTAACAGTGCAGTGGCAATAGTGCAATAATGCATATAACAGAGTAAACTGAGCAGCAGTCCTGATGGATGCAATAGTGCAAAATTTGGTGGGGCAATTTGGTAAATTTTTTTGAGTGTTTAAATTGTGCCATTGTTAATAATAAGTTGAGGTGTGCAGTCCTGGGGTAGGTGAGTTTGTGAGCGGGGTCAGTGGGGGGGCAGAGCAGGCAGGGAGTTGAGCGTCCTCACTGCCTGGTGGAAAAAGCTCAGAGAGGTGCAGGATGAGGTGGAGTTTCCGTACCACACGGTGATGCTGCGGCAGGATGAGGTGCAGGCTCCGTACCACACGGTGATGCTGCGGCAGGATGCGGTGCAGGCTCCGTACCACACGGTGATGCTGCGGCAGGATGAGGTGCAGGTTCCGTACCACACGGTGATGCTGCAGCAGGATGCGGTGCTGCTGCAGGATGTGGTGCAGACTCCGTACCACACGGTGATGCTGCAGAAGGATGCGGTGCAGGCTCCGTACCACACGGTGATGCTGCGGCAGGATGAGGTGCAGGTTCCGTACCACACGGTGATGCTGCAGCAGGATGCGGTGCTGCAGCAGGATGAGGTGCAGGCTCCATCCCACGGTGATGCTGCGGCAGGATGTGGTGCAGGTTCCGTACCACACGGTGATGCTGCAGCAGGATGCGGTGCTGCAGCAGGATGAGGTGCAGGCTCCGTACCACACGGTGATGCTGCGGCAGGATGCGGTGCTGCAGCAGGATGTGGTGCAGACTCCGTACCACACGGTGATGCTGCAGAAGGATGCAGTGCAGGCTCCGTACCACACGGTGATGCTGCGGCAGGATGAGGTGCAGGCTCCGTACCACACGGTGATGCTGCGGCAGGATGCGGTGCAGGTTCCGTACCACACGGTGATGCTGCAGCAGGATGCGGTGCTGCAGCAGGATGTGGTGCAGACTCCGTACCACATGGTGATGCTGCAGAAGGATGCTGTGCAGGCTCCGTACCACACGGTGATGCTGCGGCAGGATGAGGTGCAGGTTCCGTACCACACGGTGATGCTGCGGCAGGATGCGGTGCTGCAGCAGGATGCGGTGCAGACTCCGTACCACACGGTGATGCTGGGGCAGGATGTGGTGCAGGTTCCGTACCACACGGTGATGCTACAGCAGGATGCGGTGCTGCAGCAGGATGTGGTGCAGGCTCCGTACCACACGGTGATGCTGCGGCAGGATGTGGTGCAGGTTCCGTACCACACGGTGATGCTACAGCAGGATGCGGTGCTGCAGCAGGATGTGGTGCAGGCTCCGTACCACACGGTTATGCTGCGGAAGGATGTGGTGCAGGTTCCGTACCACACGGTGATGCTGCGGCAGGATGCGGTGCTGCAGCAGGATGTGGTGCAGCCTCCGTAGCACACGGTGATGCTGCAGAAGGATGCAGTGGAGGCTCCCGTACCACACAGTGATGCTGCGGCAGGATGAGGTGCAGGCTCCGTACCACACGGTGATGCTGCGGCAGGATGCGGTGCAGGTTCCGTACCACATGGTGATGCTGCAGCAGTGGGATGCGGTGCTGCAGCAGGGTGTGTGCAGACTCCGTACCACACGGTGATGCTGCAGAAGGATGCGGTGCAGGCTCCGTATCCCACGGTGATGCTGCGGCAGGATGAGGTGCAGGTTCCGTACCACACGGTGATGCTGCAGCAGGATGCGGTGCTGCAGCAGGATGAGGTGCAGGCTCCGTACCACACGGTGATGCTGCGGCAGGATGTGGTGCAGGTTCCGTACCACATGGTGATGCTGCAGCAGGATGCGGTGCTGCAGCAGGATGTGGTGCAGACTCCGTACCACACGGTGATGCTGCAGAAGGATGCGGTGCAGGCTCCGTACCACACGGTGATGCTGCCGCAGGATGAGGTGCAGGTTCCGTACCACACGGTGATGCTGCAGCAGGATGCGGTGCTGCAGCAGGATGAGGTGCAGGCTCCGTACCACACGGTGATGCTGCGGCAGGATGTGGTGCAGGTTCCGTACCACACGGTGATGCTGCAGCAGGATGCGGTGCTGCAGCAGGATGCGGTGCTGCAGCAGGATGCGGTGCTGCAGCAGGATGCGGTGCAGACTCCGTACCACACGGTGATGCTGCAGCAGGATGCGGTGCTGCAGCAGGATGCGGTGCTGCAGCAGGATGCGGTGCAGACTCCGTACCACACGGTGATGCTGCAGCAGGATGTGGTGCAGGCTCCGTACCACATGGTGATGCTGCGGCAGGATGCGGTGCAGACTCCGTACCACACATTGATGCTGCAGCAGGATGCGGTGCAGACTCCGTACCACACGGTGATGCTGCAGCAGGATGTGGTGCAGGCTCCGTACCACACGGTGATGCTGCGGCAGGATGCGGTGCAGATTCCGTACCACACGGTGATGCTGCAGCAGGATGAGGTGCAGACTCCGTACCACACGGTGATGCTGCAGCAGGATGCGGTGCAGACTCCGTACCACACGGTGATGCTGTGGCAGGATGTGGTGCAGGCTCCGTACCTCACGGTGATGCTGCGGCAGGATGCGGTGCAGACTCCATACCACACGGTGATGCTGCAGCAGGATGTGGTGCAGGCTCCGTACCGCACGGTGATGCTGCAACAGGATGAGGTGCAGACTCTGTACCAGACGGTGATGCTGCAGTAGGATGAGGTGCAGACTCTGTACCACACGGTGATGCTGCAGCAGGATGAGGTGCAGACTCCGTACCAAACGGTGATGCTGCAGAAGGATGCGGTGCAGGCTCCATACCACACGGTGATGCTGCGGCAGGATGCGGTGCAGACTCCGTACAACACGGTGATGCTGCAGCAGGATGCGGTGCTGCAGCAGGATAAGGTGCAGGCTCCGTACCACACGGTGATGCTGCGGCAGGATGTGGTGCAGGTTCCGTACCACACGGTAATGCTGCAGCAGGATGCGGTGCTGCAGCAGGATGAGGTGCAGGCTCCGTACCACACGGTGATGCTGCGGCAGGATGCGGTGCTGCAGCAGGATGTGGTGCAGACTCCGTATCACACGGTGATGCTGCAGAAGGATGCGGTGCAGGCTCCGTACCACACGGTGATACTGCAGCAGGATGCGGTGCAGACTCCGTACCACACGGTGATGCTGCAGCAGGATGCGGTGCTGACTCCGTACCACACGGTGATGCTGCAGCAGGATGCGGTGATGCTGCAGCAGGATGCGGTGCTGCAGCAGGATGCGGTGCAGACTCTGTACCACACGGTGATGCTGCAGCAGGATGCGGTGAAGGCTCCGTACCACACGGTGATGCTGCAGCAGGATGCGGTGCTGTAGCTGGATGTGGTGCGGACTCCGTACCACACGGTGATGCTGCAGAAGGATGCGGTGCAGAATCCGTACCACACGGTGATGCTGCGGCAGGATGCGGTGCAGACTCCATACCACACGGTGATGCTGCAGCAGGATGCGGTGCTGCAGCAGGATGCGGTGCAGACTCCGTACCACACGGTGATGCTGCAGCAGGATGTGGTGCAGGCTCCGTACCACACGGTGATGTTGGGCAGGATGCGGTGCAGACTCCGTACCACACGGTGATGCTGCAGCAGGATGAGGTGCAGACTCCGTACCACACGGTGATGCTGCAGCAGGATGCGGTGCAGACTCCGTACCACACGGTGATGCTGCAGCAGGATGCGGTGCAGACTCCGTACCACACGAAGATGCTGTGGCAGGATGTGGTGCAGGCTCAGTACCTCACGGTGATGCTGCGGCAACATGAGGTGCAGACTCCATACCACACGGTGATGCTGCAGCAGGATGTGGTGCAGGCTCCGTACCGCACGGTGATGCTGCCGCAGAATGAGGTGCAGACTCCGTACCACACGGTGATGATGCAGTAGGATGAGGTGCAGACTCTGTACCACACGGTGAGGCTGCAGCAGGATGAGGTGCAGACTCCGTACCACACGGTGATGCTGCAGCAGGATGCGGTGCAGACTCCGTACCACACGGTGATGCTGCAGATGGATGCGGTGCAGGCTCCGTACCACACGGTGATGCTGCAGCAGGATGCGGTGCTGCAGCAGGATGAGGTGCAGGCTCTGTACCACACGGTGATGCTGTGGCAGGATGTGGTGCAGGTTCCGTACGACACGGTGATGCTGCAGCAGGATGCGGTGCTGCAGCAGGATGAGGTGCATCCTCCGTACCACACGGTGATGCTGCGGCAGGATGCGGTGCTGCAGCAGGATGTGGTGCAGACTCCGTACCACACGGTGATGCTGCAGAAGGATGCGGTGCAGGCTCCGTACCACACGGTGATGCTGCAGCAGGATGCGGTGCTGCAGCAGGATGCGGTGCAGGCTCCGTACCACACGGTGATGCTGCAGCAGGATGCGGTGCTGACTCCGAAACCACACAGTGATGCTGCAGCAGGATGCGGTGCTGTAGCAGGATGCGGTGCAGACTCCGTACCACACGGTGATGCTGCAGCAGGATGTGGTGCAGGCTCCGTACCGCACGGTGATGCTGCGGCAGGATGTGGTGCAGGTTCCGTACGACACGGTGATGCTGCAGCAGGATGCGGTGCTGCAGCAGGATGAGGTGCAGGCTCCGTACCACACGGTGATGCTGCAGCAGGATGGGGTGCTGCAGCAGGATGCGGTGCAGACTCCGTACCACACGGTGATGCTGCAGCAGGATGCGGTGCTGCAGCAGGATGCGGTGCTGCAGCAGGATGCGGTGCAGACTCCGTACCACATGGTGATGCTGCAGCAGGATGCGGTGCTGCAGCAGGATGCGCTGCTGCAGCAGGATGCGGTGCAGACTCCGTACCACACGGTGATGCTGCAGCAGGATGTGGTGCAGGCTCCGTACCACACGGTGATGCTGCGGCAGGATGCGGTGCAGACTCCGTACCACACGGTGATGCTGCAGCAGGAATAGGTGCAGACTCCGTACCACACGGTGATGCTGCAGCAGGATGCGGTGCAGACTCCGTACCACACGGTGATGCTGTGGCAGGATGTGGTGCAGGCTCCGTACCTCACGGTGATGCTGCGGCAACATGAGGTGCAGACTCCGTACCACACGGTGATGCTGCAGCAGGATGTGGTGCAGGCTCCGTACCGCACGGTGATGCTGCGGCAGGATGTGGTGCAGGTTCCGTACGACACGGTGATGCTGCAGCAGGATGCGGTGCTGCAGCAGGATGCGGTGCAGACTCCGTACCACACGGTGATGCTGCAGCAGGATGCGGTGCTGACTCCGTACCACACGGTGATGCTGCAGCAGGATGCGGTGCTGCAGCAGGATGCGGTGCAGACTCCGTACCACACGGTGATGCTGCAGCAGGATGCGGTGAAGGCTCCGTACCACACGGTGATGCTGCAGCAGGATGCGGTGCTGCAGCAGGATGTGGTGCAGACTCCGTACCACACGGTGATGCTGCATAAAGGATGCGGTGCAGGCTCCGTACCACACGGTGATGCTGCAGCAGGATGAGGTGCTGCAGCAGGATGTGGTGCAGGCTCAGTACCACACGGTGATGCTGCAGCAGGATGCGGTGCAGACTCCGTACCACACGGTGATGCTGCAGCAGGATGTGGTGCTGCAGCAGGATGCGGTGCTGCAGCAGGATGCGGTGCTGCAGCAGGATGCGGTGCAGACTCCGTACCACATGGTGATGCTGCAGCAGGATGCGGTGCTGCAGCAGGATGCGGTGCAGACTCCGTACCACACGGTGATGCAGCAGCAGGATGCGGTGCTGCAGCAGGATGCGGTGCAGACTCTGTACCACACGGTGATGCTGCAGCAGGATGTGGTGCAGACTCCATACCACACGGTGATGCTGCGGCAGGATGCGGTGCAGACTCCGTACCACACGGTGATGCTGCAGCAGGATGAGGTGCAGACTCCATACCACACGGTGATGCTGCAGCAGGATGCGGTGCAGACTCCGTACCACACGGGGATGCTTTGTGGCAGGATGTGGTGCAGGCTCCGTACCTCACGGTGATGCTGCGGCAACATGAGGTGCAGACCCGGAGTTACCACACGGTGATGCTGCAGCAGGATGTGGTGCAGTTTTCGTACCGCACGGTGATGCTGCAGTGAGATGTGGTGGAAAAAAACAAAATGCACGGTGATGCTGCGGCAGGATGAGGTGCAGACTGCGGACCACACGGTGATGATGCAGTAGGATGAGGTGCAGACTCTGTACCACACAGTGATGCTGCAGCAGGATGAGGTGCAGACTCCGTACCACACGGTGATGCTGCAGCAGGATGCGGTGCAGACTCCGTACCACACGGTGATGCTGCAGCAGGATGCGGTGCAGACTCCGTACCTCACGGTGATGCTGCGGCAACATGAGGTGCAGACTCCGTACCACACGGTGATGCTGCAGCAGGATGAGGTACAGACTCCGTACCACACGGTGATGCTGCAGCAGGATGAGGTGCAGACTCCGTACCACACGGTGATGCTGCAGCAGGATTAGGTGCAGACTCCGCACCGCACGGTGATGCTGCGGCAGGATGCGGTGCAGACTCCGTACCACACGATGATGCTGCAGCAGGATTAGGTGCAGACTCCGTACCACACGGTGATGCTGCGGCAGGATGCGGTGCAGACTCCGTACCACACGGTGATGCTGCGGCAGGATGCGGTGCAGACTCCGTACCACACGGTGATGCTGCAGCAGGATGCGGTGCAGACTCCGTCACACACGATGCTGCGGCAGGATGCGGTGCAGACTCCGTTCCACACGGTGATGCTGTGGCAGGATGTGGTGCAGGCTCCGTACCTCACGGTAATGCTGCGGCAACATGAGGTGCAGACTCCATACCGCACTGTGATGCTGCGGCAGGATGAGGTGCAGACTCCGTACCACACGGTGATGCTGCAGCAGGATGAGGTGCAGACTCCGTACCACACGGTGATGCTGCAGTAGGATGAGGTGCAGACTCCGTACCACACGGTGATGCTGCAGCAAGATGAGGTGCTGCAGCAGGATGTGGTGCAGACTCCGTACCACACGGTGATGCTGCAGCAGGATGGGGTGAAGGCTCCGTACCACACGGTGATGCTGCAGCAGGATGCAGTGCTGCAGCAGGATGTGGTGCAGACTCCGTACCACACGGTGATGCTGCAGCAGGATGCGGTGCAGACTCCGTACCACACGGTGATGCTGCAGCAGGATGCGGTGCTGCAGCAGGATGCGGTGCTGCAGCAGGATGCGGTGCAGACTCCGTACCACACGGTGATGCTGCAGCAGGATGTGGTGCTGCAGCAGGATGCGGTGCTGCAGCAGGATGTGGTGCAGACTCCGTACCACACGGTGATGCTGCAGCAGGATGGGGTGAAGGCTCCGTACCACACGGTGATGCTGCAGCAGGATGCGGTGCTGCAGCAGGATGTGGTGCAGACTCCGTACCACACGGTGATGCTGCAGCAGGATGCGGTGCAGACTCCGTACCACACGGTGATGCTGCAGCAGGATGCGGTGCTGCAGCAGGATGTGGTGCAGACTCCGGCACCACGGTGATGCTGCAGCAGGATGGTGCTGCAGCAGGATGCGGTGCTGCAACAGGATGCGGTGCAGACTCCGTACCACACGGTGATGCTGCAGCAGGATGTGGTGCAGGCTCCGTACCACACGGTGATGCTTCGGCAGGATGCGGTGCAGACTCCGTACCACACGGTGATGCTGCAGCAGGATGCGGTGCTGCAGCAGGATGCGGTGCAGACTCCGTACCACACGGTGATGCTGCAGCAGGATGCGGTGCTGCAGCAGGATGCGGTGCTGCAGCAGGATGCGGTGCAGACTCCGTACCACACGGTGATGCTGCAGCAGGATGTGGTGCAGACTCCGTACCACACGGTGTTGCTGCGGCAGGATGTGGTGCAGGCTCCGTACCTCACGGTGATGCTGCGGCAACATGAGGTGCAGACTCCGTACCACACGGTGATGCTGCAGCAGGATGTGGTGCAGGCTCCGTACCGCACGGTGATGCTGCGGCAGGATGTGGTGCAGGTTCCGTACGACACGGTGATGCTGCAGCAGGATGCGGTGCTGCAGCAGGATGCGGTGCAGACTCCGTACCACACGGTGATGCTGCAGCAGGATGCGGTCTGACCTGCATTCACACGGTGATGCTTGCAGCAGGTTGCGGTGTTGCAGTGTGATGCGGTGCAGACTCCGTACCACACGGGGATGCTGCAGCAGGATGCGGTGTGAGGGCTCCGTACCACACGGTGATGCTGCAGCAGGATGCGGGGCGAAGCAGGATGTGGTGTAGAGGCCTACCACACGGTGATGCTGCAGGAAGGATGCGGTGGTGTCTATACCACGGTGACGTTGCGGCAGGATGCGGCAGACTCGGGACTACACGGTGATGCTGCAGCAGGATGTGGTGCTGCAGCAGGATGTGGTGCAGGCTCAGTGTACCACACGGTGATGCTGGGGCAGGATGCGGTGCAGACTCGGGCACACACGGTGATGTTGCAGCAGGATGCGGTGGGGGGGGGGGGGGGGGGGGGGGGGGGGGGGGGGGGGGGGGGGGGGGGGTGCTGCAGCAGGATGCAGTGCAGACTCCGGTCACATGGTGATGCTGCAGCAGGATGCGGTGGGGGGGGGGGGGGGGGGGGGGGGGGGGGGGGGGGGGGGGTGCTGCAGCAGGATGCGGTGCAGACTCCGTACCACACGGTGATGCAGCAGCAGGATGTGGTGCAGACGCCGTGTTAGATACGTGGATGCTGCGGCAGGATGCGGTGCAGACTCCGTACCACACGGTGATGCTGCAGCAGGATGAGGTGCAGACTCCGTACCACACGGTGATGCTGCAGCAGGATGCGGGGGGGGGGGGGGGGGGGGGGGGGGGGGGGGGGGGGCATAGACCTACCACACGGTGATGCTGTGGCAGGCCGGTGCAGGCTCCGCATCTTCACGGTGATGCTGCGGCAACATGAGGTGCAGACTCCATACTACACGGTGATGCTGCAGCAGGAGTAGGTGGCAGGCTCCGTACCGCACGGTGATGCTGCTGCAGGATGAGGTGCAGACTCCGTACCACACGGTGATGATGCAGTAGGATGAGGTGCAGACTCCGTACGCACAGAAAAGATGCAGCAGGGGGGGGGCAGGATGAGGTGCAGACTCCGTACCACACACAGTGATGCTGCAGCAGGATGAGGTGCAGACTCCGTACCACACGGTGATGCTGCGGCAGGATGCGGTGCAGACGCCGTACTCCACGGTGATGCTGCAGCAGGATGAGGTGCAGACTCCGTACCACACGGTGATGCTGCAGCAGGATGCGGTGCAGACTCCGTACCACACGGAGATGCTGCAGCAGGATGAGGTGCAGACTCTGCACCACACAGTGATGCTGCAGCAGGATGAGGTGCAGACGCCGTACCACACGGTGATGCGGCAGCAGGATGCGTGGTGCAGAATTCGTACCACACGGTGATGCTGGGGCAGGATGCGGTGCAGACTCCGTACCACACGGTGATGCTGCGGCAGGATGCGGTGCAGACTCCGTACCACACGATGATGCTGCAGCAGGATTAGGTGCAGACTCCGTACCACACGGTGATGCTGCGGCAGGATGCGGTGCAGACTCCGTACCACACGGTGATGCTGCGGCAGGATGCGGTGCAGACTCCGTACCACACGGTGATGCTGCAGCAGGATGCGGTGCAGACTCCGTACCACACGGTGATGCTGCGGCAGGATGCGGTGCAGACTCCGTTCCACACGGTGATGCTGTGGCAGGATGTGGTGCAGGCTCCGTACCTCACGGTAATGCTGCGGCAACATGAGGTGCAGACTCCATACCGCACTGTGATGCTGCGGCAGGATGAGGTGCAGACTCCGTACCACACGGTGATGCTGCAGCAGGATGAGGTGCAGACTCCGTACCACACGGTGATGCTGCAGTAGGATGAGGTGCAGACTCCGTACCACACGGTGATGCTGCAGCAAGATGAGGTGCTGCAGCAGGATGTGGTGCAGACTCCGTACCACACGGTGATGCTGCAGCAGGATGAGGTGCAGGCTCCGTACCACACGGTGATGCTGCAGCAGGATGCAGTGCTGCAGCAGGATGTGGTGCAGACTCCGTACCACACGGTGATGCTGCAGCAGGATGCGGTGCTGACTCCGTACCACACGGTGATGCTGCAGCAGGATGCGGTGCTGACTACGCAGGATGCGGTGATGCTGCAGCAGGATGCGGTGCAGACTCCGTACCACACGGTGATGCTGCAGCAGGATGTGGTGCTGCACGCAGTGCATGCGGTGATACTGCAGCAGGATGTGGTGCAGACTCCGTACCACACGGTGATGCTGCAGCAGGATGGGGTGAAGGCTCCGTACCACACGGTGATGCTGCAGCAGGATGCGGTGCTGCAGCAGGATGTGGTGCAGACTCCGTACCACACGGTGATGCTGCAGCAGGATGCGGTGCAGACTCCGTACCACACGGTGATGCTGCAGCAGGATGCGGTGCTGCAGCAGGATGTGGTGCAGACTCCGTACCACACGGTGATGCTGCAGCAGGATGCGGTGCTGCAGCAGGATGCGGTGCTGCAACAGGATGCGGTGCAGACTCCGTACCACACGGTGATGCTGCAGCAGGATGTGGTGCAGGCTCCGTACCACACGGTGATGCTTCGGCAGGATGCGGTGCAGACTCCGTACCACACGGTGATGCTGCAGCAGGATGCGGTGCTGCAGCAGGATGCGGTGCAGACTCCGTACCACACGGTGATGCTGCAGCAGGATGCGGTAGACTCGCAGCAGGATGGCGGTGCTGCAGCAGGATGCGGTGCAGACTCCGTACCACACGGTGATGCTGCAGCAGGATGTGGTGCAGACTCCGTACCACACGGTGATGCTGCGGCAGGATGCGGTGCAGACTCCGTACCACACGGTGATGCTGCAGCAGGATGAGGTGCAGACTCCGTACCACACGGTGATGCTGCAGCAGGATGTGGTGCAGACTCCGTACCACACGGTAATGCTGCGGCAGGATGCGGTGCAGACTCCGTACCTCACGGTGATGCTGCAGCAGGATGAGGTGCAGACTCCGTACCACACGGTGATGCTGAGGCAGGATGTGGTGCAGACTCCGTACCACACGGTGATGCTGCGGCAACATGAGGTGCAGACTCCATACCGCACTGTGATGCTGCGGCAGGATGAGGTGCAGACTCCGTACCACACGGTGATGCTGCGGCAGGATGCGGTGCAGATTCCGTACCACACGGTGATGCTGCAGTAGGATGAGGTGCAG
>JALJCO010000433.1:0-108050 GCA_023101725.1 Atherinomorus stipes
ATAGATAGACACTGACAGAGACAGACAGACACCGTGAGACAGACAGAGACATAGATAGACACTGTGAGACAGACAGATACTTAGATAGATAGACACTGTGAGACAGACAGATACTTAAATAGAAAGACACCGAGACAGACAGACAGACAGACAGATACTTAAATAGAGAGACACTGAGACAGACAGACAGACAGACAGATACTTAAATAGAGAGACACTGAGACAGACAGACAGACAGACAGATACTTAAATAGAGAGACACTGAGACACAGAGACAGACAGACAGACAGATACTTGAATAGAGAGACACTGAGACAGACAGACAGACAGACAGACAGATACTTAAATAGAGAGACACTGAGACAGACAGACAGACAGATAGATACTTAAATAGAGAGATCACTGAGACAGACAGACAGACAGACAGATACTTAAATAGAGAGACACTGAGACAGACAGACAGACAGACAGATACTTAAATAGAGAGACACTGAGACAGACAGACAGACAGACAGATACTTAAATAGAGAGACACTGAGACAGACAGACAGACAGACAGACACTTAAATAGAGAGACACTGAGACAGACAGACAGACAGACAGACAGATAGATAGATAGATAGATAGATAGATAGATAGATAGATAGATACTGTGACACAGACATACAGACAGACAATGTGACAGACAGATACTTAGACACTGAGAGACAGACAGACACTGTGAGACAGACTGTAAGTGAGAAACAGACTGTGAGTCGAACTGTGAGTGAGACAGAGACAGACTGTGAGTCGAACAGAGACTGTGAGATAGACTGTGAATGAGACATAGACTGTGAGACAGACTGTAAGTGAGACAGAGACTGTGAGATAGACTGTGGATGAGACATAGACTGTGAGACAGACCGTAAGTGAGACAGAGACTGTGAGATAGACTGTGAATGAGACATAGACTTTGAGACAGACTGTAAGTGAGACAGAGACTGTGAGATAGACTGTGGATGAGACATAGACTGTGAGACAGACTGTAAGTGAGACAGAGACTGTGAGATAGACTGTGAATGAGACATAGACTGTGAGACAGACTGTTAGCGAGACAGAGACCGTGAGGCAGAAAGACACAGACAGACAGAAAGATAGATCATCCACAGGACTGACAGGAGGCCAAGACTGGTGAACAGAGGGTTCAAGGGGAG
Organism: Atherinomorus stipes; assembly: GCA_023101725.1. Taxonomy (NCBI): domain Eukaryota; kingdom Metazoa; phylum Chordata; class Actinopteri; order Atheriniformes; family Atherinidae; genus Atherinomorus; species Atherinomorus stipes. The sequence continues at coordinate 1,194 of JALJCO010000433.1, forward strand.
AGGAAGACTGAGAAAGGAAGCACATACATGTTTGAATATAAAGAGAGAGAGTTCTAGTATTGAGGACATGGTGAGACACCAAATAAGTGGACAGAGGGACAGTCATGATGACCTCAGTGGATTTGAACCTCCAGTTTGATCATACATTGGTTTATAGATGAGGAATTAAGTCAAAGGTGAAACTAATTAACACAGCAGGGAGAACTGCTTAGGTTGTCATGACAACGCAGCACCTGTCTGTGTGTGTGTGTCACAGAATGTCAGTTAATTTCAGTTAGAGACTTTATGCTTTAGTTTTCTATGGGAAAATGCTGAATCATCCACTGCGAGAAAACCGTAACAGATATCAAAATAATTTTTTTCACCGTGAGCGCCATGAGGCTTTCAGGAACTCAGGAATGTATTTTATTTTATCCTAAGTGGAACAGAATTTAAATGGTGACAGTTTTAAGAATCAGGGCTTTTTTAACTTTCCGTCTAGATTACAATGGAGACGTATAGGAGCAAAATGGTGACTTTCTAAGATTCCGAGAGCCGTAGTTCGAAAACGGTGCGTCTGAGCAAAAAATGTGCGGAAGGATGAAATGAAGCCAACAAGATTTCCAACGTTTTGATGTAAAAATTATGTCTGTACGATGAACGGTGTGGGAGTTATGGCCATTTGTTTCAAAGTTGGAAATGCTTCAAAAGTTAGAGTGCGGCTAGAGTGCGGAGGGATTTTGGGATTTTTGGGATTTTTCCTAAAACGTAACTTACCATTGTGTCAAAACCATAACAGATATGTACATATCCTTTCACATGGTTAAAGTTTCAGCTTTCGTGACCCGTTTAAACTTTGAATGGTGTTTCTATGTTGTTTTATGGCTGAGCTATAGAGGTCGAAAGTGACCTGGGTTTGGGGTTTTTCCGACCAAATCCCATTCATTTCAATGGGACCGAAAATCGCAGTTTTTTGCGAATTGCGTGAACACCGTTTGAGTTTTGCGCGGACAAATGACACGCACACCTGTCCTGGCCGAGACGCACGTTTTGATATAACTTTTGTGGGGGTGCTGGCAAAGCCCTGGGAGGAGTAGTGCGTCAAAGAACAGGGCGGAAACAAAATAAGAATAAGAATAATAATAATAACGCGGAATAAACGCGGAGCAATAGTAATATGTTGCCAATGCTCTATAGAGATTGGCAGCATAACTAGAAAATTTCTGAAGAAATTTTGAATGCTGCCAATCTGCTACCCACGTCGAACAGAGCGGCAGCCATGTTACAAAGATGGATTAACAGACAGAAAGACAAAGCTGTGAGACAGACTGTGACACAGACAGAGAGTGAGTGAGACAGACTGAGAAAGACAGACAGAAGGTGAGTGAGACAGACTGAGAAACACAGAAAGATGCTGAGTGAGACAGAGACTGAGACAGACTGACTGTGAGTGACACAGACACCGTGAGACAGACAGATAGATAGACACTGTGAGACAGACTGAGAGAGACAGAAAGACAGTGAGACAGACAGATACTTAGATAGACACTGACAAACAGACAGACACTGTGAAACAGACAGACACTATGAGACGGACAGATACTCACAGACAGACAGACACTGTGAGACAGACAGATACTCACAGACAGACAGATACTTAAATAGAGAGACACTGAGACAGACAGACAGACAGATAGATAGATCATCCAGTTTCTCAGATATATTACATTATGAGGAAATGTGTGTGCGTGAGCTCACAGACTTCCAGCAGCTGCCTCGTTGAGCGTTGCTAGGCAACAGAACCTGCCTGTTTCTGTGTGTCTTCCAAAATGGCAGTTAACACAGACATATATGGATTGAATGGTCTCAGTGCACACTACCCAAACAACTGTCCGCTGAGAGAAAACCGTAGGAGATAGCAAAACAATTTTTTCACTGTGAGCGCCACAAGGCTTAGAGGAACTCAGAAATGTATTTCATTTTATCCTACTTAAACAAAAGAAGTTTAATACACTGGAGAGAAATGTGGACATTTTTGATGAGTTATAATGGAAGTCAATGGGAGGCGTAGGTCAACTTTGGAGAAACATAGCTCGAAAACGGCACATTTGAGGAATTTGGAGCGAAGTCTAAATGAAGCTGACAAGTTTTCCTACGTTTTGATCTATAATTTATGTCTGTATGATGAAAGCTGTAGGAGTTGTGGGCATTTGTCTCACATCTGAAAATGCTTCAAACTTTAGAGTGCAGCCAGAGTGCTGAGGGATTTAGGGTTTTTCTGATTTTTTCTGAAAATGTAGCTTACCGTTGTGTCGAAACCTGAACAGATATGTAAATATCCCTTCACATGGTGAAAGTTTCATCCTTCCTGACCCATTTAAACTTTGAATGGTGTCATTATGTGATGGTATGGCTGAGCTATAGAGGTCCAAAGTGACCTGGGTTTTGGGCTTTTCTCGGCTGAATCTGAACAAATCCCATTCATTTCTATAGGACCAAAGATCGCAGTTTTTTGCGAATTGCGTAAACACCGTTTGAGTTTTGCGCGGACAAATAACAAGCACACCATTCCCGGCCAAGACGCTCGTTTTGATATAACATTTGTGGGGGTGCTGGCAAAGGCCTAGGAGGAGTAGGCCGTCAAAGCATAGGGAGGAAACTGAAAATAGGGTAGCAAGTAAATACTAGAAAATTTCTGAAGAAATTTTGAATGCTGCCAATCTGCTACCCACGTCGAACAGAGCGGCAGCCATGTTACAAAGATGGATTAACAGACAGAAAGACAAAGCTGTGAGACAGACTGTGACACAGACAGAGAGTGAGTGAGACAGACTGAGAAAGACAGACAGAAGGTGAGTGAGACAGACTGAGAAACACAGAAAGATGCTGAGTGAGACAGAGACTGAGACAGACTGACTATGAGTGACACAGACACCGTGAGACAGACAGATAGATAGATAGACACTGTGAGACAGACTGAGAGAGAGACAGAAAGACACTGAGACAGACAGATACTTAGATAGACACTGACAAACAGACAGACACTGTGAGACAGACAGATACTTAGATAAATAGAGAGACACTGAGACAGACATTCTGGCCAAACACCATTCATTTTCAATGAGAAAAATAGTTGCGTAGATAGACAAATAAAGACTGTGAGATAGACAGATACTTAGATTGACAGACACTGTGAGACAGAGAGACACGGTGAGACAGACAGATGCATGTATAGATTGATTGTCACTGAGAGACAGACAGACAGATAGACACTATGAGACAGACAGACAGATACTGTGAGACAGACAGATACTTAGATAGATAGACACTGAGAGACAGACAGACAGATAGATACTGTTAGACAGACAGATAATTAGATTGATAGACACAGAGACAGACAGACACTATGAGACAGACAGATAGATACTGTGTTGAGAGAGTGATAGGCACTGAGAGGCAGACAGATACTTAGATAGACACTGAGTCACATACAGACACTATGAGACAGAGACAGATAGATACTGTGAGACAGACAGATAGACACTGAGAGACAGAGAGACAATGAAGCTGACAAGTTTTCCTACGTTTTGATCTATAATTTATTTCTGTATGATGAAAGCTGTAGGAGTTATGGGCATTTGTCTCACATCTGAAAATGCTTCAAACTTTAGAGTGCAGCCAGAGTGCTGAGGGATTTAGGGTTTTTCTGATTTTTTCTGAAAATGTAGCTTACCGTTGTGTCGAAACCTGAACAGATATGTAAATATCCCTTCACATGGTAAAAGTTTCATCCTTCCTGACCAATTTAAACTTTGAATGGTGTCTCTATGTGATGGTATGGCTGAGCTATAGAGGTCCAAAGTGACCTGGGTTTTGGGCTTTTCTCGGCTGATCCTGAACAAATCCCATTCATTTCTATGGGACCAAAGATCGCAGTTTTTTGCGAATTGCGTAAACACCGTTTGAGTTTTGCGCGGACAAATAACAAGCACACCATTCCCGGCCGAGACGCTCGTTTTGATATAACATTTGTGGGGGTGCAGTCAAAGCCCTAGGAGGAGTAGGCCGTCAAAGCATAGGGAGGAAACTGAAAATAGGGTAGCAAGTAAATACTAGAAAATTTCTGAAGAAATTTTGAATGCTGCCAATCTGCTACCCACGTCGAACAGAGCGGCAGCCATGTTACAAAGATGGATTAACAGACAGAAAGACAAAGCTGTGAGACAGACTGTGACACAGACAGAGAGTGAGTGAGACAGACTGAGAAAGACAGACAGAAGGTGAGTGAGACAGACTGAGAAACACAGAAAGATGCTGAGTGAGACAGAGACTGAGCCAGACCGACTGTGAGTGACACAGACACCGTGAGACAGACAGATGGATAGATAGACACTGTGAGACAGACTGAGAGAGAGACAGAAAGACACTGAGACAGACAGATACTTAGATTGACACTGACAAACAGACAGACACTGTGAGACAGACAGATACTTAGATAAATAGAGAGACACTGAGACAGACAGACACTGACAGACAGACGGACAGACACTGTGAGACAGACAGATACTTAGATAGATAGACACTGAGACAGACAGACAGACACTGTGAGACAGACAGATACTTAAATAGAGAGACACTGAGACAGACAGATAGATAGATAGATAGATAGATAGATAGATAGATAGATAGATAGATAGATAGATAGATACTGTGACACAGACATACAGACAGACAATGTGACAGACAGATACTTAGACACTGAGAGACAGACAGACACTGTGAGACAGACTGTAAGTGAGAAACAGACTGTGAGTCGAACTGTGAGTGAGACAGAGACAGACTGTGAGTCGAACAGAGACTGTGAGATAGACTGTGAATGAGACATAGACTGTGAGACAGACTGTAAGTGAGACAGAGACTGTGAGATAGACTGTGAATGAGACATAGACTGTGAGACAGACTGTTAGCGAGACAGAGACCGTGAGGCAGAAAGACACAGACAGACAGAAAGATAGATCATCCACAGGACTGACAGGAGGCCAAGACTGGTGAACAGAGGGTTCAAGGGGAGAGGAAGACTGAGAAAGGAAGCACAGACATGTTTGAATATAAAGAGAGAGAGTTCTAGTATTGAGGACATGGTGAGACACCAAATAAGTGGACAGAGGGACAGTCATGATGACCTCAGTGGATTTGAACCTCCAGTTTGATCATACATTGGTTTATAGATGAGGAATTAAGTCAAAGGTGAAACTAATTAACACAGCAGGGAGAACTGCTTAGGTTGTCATGACAACGCAGCACCTGCGTGTGTGTGTGTGTGTGTGTCACAGAATGTCAGTTAATTTCAGTTAGAGACTTTATGCTTTAGTTTTCTATGGGAAAATGCTGAATCGTCCACTGCGAGAAAACCGTAACAGATATCAAAATAATTTTTTCACCGTGAGCGCCATGAGGCTTTCAGGAACTCAGGAATGTATTTTATTTTATCCTAAGTGGAACAGAATTTAAATGGTGACAGTTTTAAGAATCAGGGCTTTTTGAGCTTTCCGTCTAGATTACAATGGAGAGATATAGGAGCAAAATGGTGACTTTCTAAGATTCCGAGAGCCGTAGTTCGAAAACGGTGCGTCTGAGCAAAAAATGTGCGGAAGGATGAAATGAAGCCAACAAGATTTCCAACGTTTTGATGTAAAAATTATGTCTGTACGATGAACGGTGTGGGAGTTATGGCCATTTGTTTCAAAGTTGGAAATGCTTCAAAAGTTAGAGTGCGGCTAGAGTGCGGAGGGATTTTGGGATTTTTTGGATTTTTCCTAAAACGTAACTTACCATTGTGTCAAAACCGTAACAGATATGTACATGTCCTTTCACATGGTTAAAGTTTCAGCTTTCGTGACCCGTTTAAACTTTGAATGGTGTTTCTATGTTATGGTATGGCTGAGCTATAGAGGTCAAAAGTGACCTGGGTTCTTGTCTGTTTCCGACCAAATCCCATTCATTCCTATGGGACTGAAAATCGCAGTTTTTTGCGAATTGCGTGAACACCGTTTGAGTTTTGCGCGGACAAATGACAAGCACACCGATCCCGGCCGAGACGCACGTTTTGATATAACTTTTGTGGGGGTGCTGGCAAAGCCCTGGGAGAAGAAGTGCGCCGAAGTTCATGACGGAAACTGAAAAAGTTTAACTAGAAAATTTCTGAAGAAATTTTGAATGCTGCCAATCTGCTACCCACGTCGAACAGAGCGGCAGCCATGTTACAAAGATGGATTAACAGACAGAAAGACAAAGCTGTGAGACAGACTGTGACACAGACAGAGAGTGAGTGAGACAGACTGTGAGTCGAACAGAGACTGTGAGATAGACTGTGAATGAGACATAGACTGTGAGACAGACTGTTAGCGAGACAGAGACCGTGAGGCAGAAAGACACAGACAGACAGAAAGATAGATCATCCACAGGACTGACAGGAGGCCAAGACTGGTGAACAGAGGGTTCAAGGGGAGAGGAAGACTGAGAAAGGAAGCACAGACATGTTTGAATATAAAGAGAGAGAGTTCTAGTATTGAGGACATGGTGAGACACCAAATAAGTGGACAGAGGGACAGTCATGATGACCTCAGTGGATTTGAACCTCCAGTTTGATCATACATTGGTTTATAGATGAGGAATTAAGTCAAAGGTGAAACTAATTAACACAGCAGGGAGAACTGCTTAGGTTGTCATGACAACGCAGCACCTGCGTGTGTGTGTGTGTGTGTGTCACAGAATGTCAGTTAATTTCAGTTAGAGACTTTATGCTTTAGTTTTCTATGGGAAAATGCTGAATCGTCCACTGCGAGAAAACCGTAACAGATATCAAAATAATTTTTTCACCGTGAGCGCCATGAGGCTTTCAGGAACTCAGGAATGTATTTTATTTTATCCTAAGTGGAACAGAATTTAAATGGTGACAGTTTTAAGAATCAGGGCTTTTTGAGCTTTCCGTCTAGATTACAATGGAGAGATATAGGAGCAAAATGGTGACTTTCTAAGATTCCGAGAGCCGTAGTTCGAAAACGGTGCGTCTGAGCAAAAAATGTGCGGAAGGATGAAATGAAGCCAACAAGATTTCCAACGTTTTGATGTAAAAATTATGTCTGTACGATGAACGGTGTGGGAGTTATGGCCATTTGTTTCAAAGTTGGAAATGCTTCAAAAGTTAGAGTGCGGCTAGAGTGCGGAGGGATTTTGGGATTTTTTGGATTTTTCCTAAAACGTAACTTACCATTGTGTCAAAACCGTAACAGATATGTACATGTCCTTTCACATGGTTAAAGTTTCAGCTTTCGTGACCCGTTTAAACTTTGAATGGTGTTTCTATGTTATGGTATGGCTGAGCTATAGAGGTCCAAAGTGACCTGGGTTCTTGTCTGTTTCCGACCAAATCCCATTCATTCCTATGGGACTGAAAATCGCAGTTTTTTGCGAATTGCGTGAACACCGTTTGAGTTTTGCGCGGACAAATGACAAGCACACCGATCCCGGCCGAGACGCACGTTTTGATATAACTTTTGTGGGGGTGCTGGCAAAGCCCTGGGAGAAGAAGTGCGCCGAAGTTCATGACGGAAACTGAAAAAGTTTAACTAGAAAATTTCTGAAGAAATTTTGAATGCTGCCAATCTGCTACCCACGTCGAACAGAGCGGCAGCCATGTTACAAAGATGGATTAACAGACAGAAAGACAAAGCTGTGAGACAGACTGTGACACAGACAGAGAGTGAGTGAGACAGACTGTGAGTCGAACAGAGACTGTGAGATAGACTGTGAATGAGACATAGACTGTGAGACAGACTGTTAGCGAGACAGAGACCGTGAGGCAGAAAGACACAGACAGACAGAAAGATAGATCATCCACAGGACTGACAGGAGGCCAAGACTGGTGAACAGAGGGTTCAAGGGGAGAGGAAGACTGAGAAAGGAAGCACAGACATGTTTGAATATAAAGAGAGAGAGTTCTAGTATTGAGGACATGGTGAGACACCAAATAAGTGGACAGAGGGACAGTCATGATGACCTCAGTGGATTTGAACCTCCAGTTTGATCATACATTGGTTTATAGATGAGGAATTAAGTCAAAGGTGAAACTAATTAACACAGCAGGGAGAACTGCTTAGGTTGTCATGACAACGCAGCACCTGCGTGTGTGTGTGTGTGTGTGTCACAGAATGTCAGTTAATTTCAGTTAGAGACTTTATGCTTTAGTTTTCTATGGGAAAATGCTGAATCGTCCACTGCGAGAAAACCGTAACAGATATCAAAATAATTTTTTCACCGTGAGCGCCATGAGGCTTTCAGGAACTCAGGCATGTATTTTATTTTATCCTAAGTGGAACAGAATTTAAATGGTGACAGTTTTAAGAATCAGGGCTTTTTGAGCTTTCCGTCTAGATTACAATGGAGAGATATAGGAGCAAAATGGTGACTTTCTAAGATTCCGAGAGCCGTAGTTCGAAAACGGTGCGTCTGAGCAAAAAATGAGCGGAAGGATGAAATGAAGCCAACAAGATTTCCAACGTTTTGATGTAAAAATTATGTCTGTACGATGAACGGTGTGGGAGTTATGGCCATTTGTTTCAAAGTTGGAAATGCTTCAAAAGTTAGAGTGCGGCTAGAGTGCGGAGGGATTTTGGGATTTTTGGGATTTTTCCTAAAACGTAACTTACCATTGTGTCAAAACCGTAACAGATATGTACATGTCCTTTCACATGGTTAAAGTTTCAGCTTTCGTGACCCGTTTAAACTTTGAATGGTGTTTCTATGTTATGGTATGGCTGAGCTATAGAGGTCCAAAGTGACCTGGGTTCTTGTCTGTTTCCGACCAAATCCCATTCATTCCTATGGGACTGAAAATCGCAGTTTTTTGCGAATTGCGTGAACACCGTTTGAGTTTTGCGCGGACAAATGACAAGCACACCGATCCCGGCCGAGACGCACGTTTTGATATAACTTTTGTGGGGGTGCTGGCAAAGCCCTGGGAGAAGTAGTGCGCCGAAGTTCATGACGGAAACTGAAAAAGTTTAATAATAATAACTAGAAAATTTCTGAAGAAATTTTGAATGCTGCCAATCTGCTACCCACGTCGAACAGAGCGGCAGCCATGTTACAAAGATGGATTAACAGACAGAAAGACAAAGCTGTGAGACAGACTGTGACACAGACAGAGAGTGAGTGAGACAGATTGTGAGTCGAACAGAGACTGTGAGATAGACTGTGAATGAGACATAGACTGTGAGACAGACTGTTAGCGAGACAGAGACTGTGAGATAGACTGTGAATGAGACATAGACTGTGAGACAGACTGTTAGCGAGACAGAGACCGTGAGGCAGAAAGACACAGACAGACAGAAAGATAGATCATCCACAGGACTGACAGGAGGCCAAGACTGGTGAACAGAGGGTTCAAGGGGAGAGGAAGACTGAGAAAGGAAGCACAGACATGTTTGAATATAAAGAGAGAGAGTTCTAGTATTGAGGACATGGTGAGACACCAAATAAGTGGACAGAGGGACAGTGATGATGTATTACAGTGTATTTGAATCTCCAGTTTGATCATACATTGGTTTATAGATGAGGAATTAAGTCAAAGGTGAAACTAATTAACACAGCAGGGAGAACTGCTTAGGTTGTCATGACAACGCAGCACCTGTCTGTGTGTGTGTGTCACGGAATGTCAGTTAATTTCAGTTAGAAACTTTATGCCTTAGTTTTCTATGGGAAAATGCCGAGTCGTCCACTGCGAGAAAACCGTAACAGATATCAAAATAATTTTTTCACCGTGAGCGCCATGAGGCTTTCAGGAACTCAGGAATGTATTTTATTTTATCCTATGTGGAACAGAATTTAAATGGTGACAGTTTTAAGAATCAGGGCTTTTTGAGCTTTCCGTCTAGATTACAATGGAGAGATATAGGAGCAAAATGGTGACTTTCTAAGATTCCGAGAGCCGTAGTTCGAAAACGGTGCGTCTGAGCAAAAAATGTGCGGAAGGATGAAATGAAGCCAACAAGATTTCCTACGTTTTGATGTAAAAATTATGTCTGTACGATGAACGGTGTGGGAGTTATGGCCATTTGTTTCAAAGTTGGAAATGCTTCAAAAGTTAGAGTGCGGCTAGAGTGCGGAGGGATTTTGGGATTTTTTGGATTTTTCCTAAAACGTAACTTACCATTGTGTCAAAACCGTAACAGATATGTACATGTCCTTTCACATGGTTAAAGTTTCAGCTTTCGTGACCCGTTTAAACTTTGAATGGTGTTTCTATGTTATGGTATGGCTGAGCTATAGAGGTCCAAAGTGACCTGGGTTCTTGGTTTTTTACTCGGCCGTTTTCGACCAAATCCCATTCATTCCTATGGGACCGAAAATCGCAGTTTTTTGCGAATTGCGTGAACACCGTTTGAGTTTTGTACGGACAAATAACAAGCACACCGATCCAGGCCGAGACGCACGTTTTGATATAACTTTTGTGGGGGTGCTGGCAAAGCCCTGGGACTAGTAGGCCGTCAAAAAAAAGGGCGGAAACTGAAAAATAATAATAATCCGGAATAAACGCGGAGCAATAGTAATATGTTGCCAATGCTCTATAGAGCATTGGCAGTATATTGCTGTAGAGCAATATACTGCCAATGCTCTATAGAGATTGGCAGCATAATAATAACGCGGAATAAACGCAGAGCAATAGTAATATGTTGCCAATGCTCTATAGAGCATTGGCAGTATATTGCTCTAGAGCAATATACTGCCAATGCTCTATAGAGATTGGCAGCATAATAATAACGCGGAATAAACGCAGAGCAATAGTAATATGTTGCCAATGCTCTATAGAGCATTGGCAGTATATTGCTCTAGAGAAATATACTGCCAATGCTCTATAGAGATTGGCAGCATAATAACGCGGAATAAACGCAGAGCAATAGTAATATGTTGCCAATGCTCTATAGAGCATTGGCAGTATATTGCTCTAGAGCAATATACTGCCAATGCTCTATAGAGATTGGCAGCATAATAATAACGCGGAATAAACGCGGAGCAATAGTAATATGTTGCCAATGCTCTATAGAGCATTGGCAGTATATTGCTCTAGAGCAATATACTGCCAATGCTCTATAGAGATTGGCAGCATAATAAACGCGGAGCAATAGTAATATGTTGCCAATGCTCTATAGAGCATTGGCAGTATATTGCTCTAGAGCAATATACTGCCAATGCTCTATAGAGATTGGCAGCATAATAACGCGGAATAAACACGGAGCAATAGTAATATGTTGCCAATGCTCTATAGAGCATTGGCAGTATATTGCTCTAGAGCAATATACTGCCAATGCTCTATAGAGATTGGCAGCATAATAAATCCATATTGGTGTTTTTAATGGGCTTAAAGAATTATTTTAAACAGCCGGTGTTTCATCCTGCAATTAACTGATATTCACAAAACCTGGACAGGCTGATATCTGACTGCTGCTACAAAGCAACACAAACGTGTTGTAGCCACAAGTTATTCCACTCAGATAAATATGAAGCATAAATGTAGGTTATACCAACACACGGGGAAAATGTCACAAATCCTCTTCATAATTTGGATTTGTTTTATTCAAAGACACTGGACTTAATGTGTATCCACCTTTCGTCATGCCACCTTTGCAGGCCCTCCTCATGTTATCCGCGACCACCCAAACCCTGAATAATAATAATGATAATGATGATTATCACAAAAATAATAATGATGATAATAATAACAGTACATTGCATTTAAATGTTCCTCTCAGACCCTCAACACATATTCATAAAAAATAAGAAGGAATAAGAAATAGTAAAAGGAAGTGAGAATCCAGCGTAGATGTGAATTTAATTAACCAGCTCTTGGAAGGACAGCATTGATGGGGAGGTTGAAGCCATATTTGCATATTTCTACACCCATATATACTGTATATATAAAAAAAAGTTTCCTTTTTTTTTATTTTTTAAATTCATGACAAGGCAAAGCATTGAAGTTTTATATATTTGAGCTTGGACATTTCCCAGATTGCTGTCCTTTATGTTGCACCTTAACAGGTAAATAACATTCTGTCGGCAGACGTTTCTACTGCAGAACAGTACAAGTTTATGTAATTGTCCTCAGCAACATGTTGTCTTAGTCATCTCAAATTAGATTACTTGATAGATCTGCACAACGTTCAGTAACTTTTATCCAAATAAAGACAAATGCAGCGCGATCCTCCATCACTGCAGTCTTCACTTTGGCGAACTTGTCCGCTCAGCCGTCCCTGATGACTCATGCAGCTCAGGTCTGATAATGAAGTCAGACGTAGACAGACACAGTTTACCCCAACGAGCCTACTGGTGCTTCGGGGCTCTTCGTGCTTTCCACCATCACAATCCAGTGCGTTTATTATGTAGCTAAAGATGCTAGCATAGGTTATCCTTGGCCACTTGTTTACTTCATCCTCCCAATCTGTAACAGAGGAGGGAAGGAATGATATTTCACCTTGTCTGATCTCTGTTTTGTTGTGTGCTCCCATTTCGCCATCATGCTTTAAGAAAAGCACCTAGCCACAAGCTAATTAACCTTTTAAAATACGAGATCGTAATGTAAACACCCTGGCTCGAAAGGTACTTCTGCTAAAACCGGATGTTTCGCCCATAATTTTTGGCCACGCCCACAAACCGGAAGTAGCGCCAGGAAAATCGTGGATACACCAATGTGAATCTGACTGCATTCATGAGCATGGGTGAATTCAAGTCTGGGTTTTTGAACAAATAGATTTAATGGGATATTGTGTAAGTTCTCCTGTTATCTATTCACAAAAATGGATTATTTCGTTCAAAAAAGTTTTTCCATTAATCAGTAATCACTCCCATCAACAAACTGAAGTGCTCCTCTAAGCTCTGAATTTGCCGTCCGTATCATTTATATCGACATGGAACGGGTCGGCTCGGTGGTGGCTACCATGTCGTATCGCCATGGTTTTACATTCAGTAGAACCGTGACAATAGGAAACCACAGAAACTCACCGGAGACACCGGAGTTGTCAGCTCAGTTCGAGGTAATATTTTTGAAACGTCACCCCGGGTGCAGTCAGGAGGAACCAGCGTTACACTGATGCTGGATTCACGTGCAGTCGGGCAGACGGCCTTCAGTAACAAACCAGATGTCATTTTAATCACAGAAGCTGAGAGAAAGACAGTAAAACATGGATCAGGGAAAACAATACGACATCGCCATGACAACATATCAATGTAGACTGAAGTCACTGACAGACCACATCTTCACATAGAGGCTTGTTTATGCCTTTGCATGCAGCGGCTGTCATCCGTCTGCTCATTTTCACGCGAACACAGCATGAAAAGTACGAGGGAGCTGCCTGTGATATACAATTGTTACACAGTGTCCCTTTAAAGGAAAACTTCTGCAGTAACACCGAAGGAGGCAACCACGTCATTACTGGTAACTAAGTTTATGTATTTCCTAAATGCTGTCTTGCATGATAAACATAGTTCACTGTCTGAAGTAGCCATGATGCTAACAAATAGCCTTTAGCAAGCAAATGCCGACCACCAGCTATCGACAGGTTGACATAGTTTTCCTTAAAAAGGTTATAGTCAAAAAGGTTGCACCCAGTCAAAAATTAAGTGAACTTGGTCTCCAGACAGATCATATCATTACTGTACCCAACCCTTTTACTCCTTTACTGAGGAGGGAAATCTGATGTGCCAACACCCCCACCTCCACCCAAAAACTGACATTATTCCACACTATCCACAGACAGATGCTGAGTACTGTGCAAGTCTGTTCACAGGTTGCTGAGTGGATGGAAGGAAGTGTCAGAATTAGTCAAAATATAGATTCAGTCTTATTCTTTTTTTTTTTTTTTTTTTTTTTTTTTTAATTAAAAAATAAAGATCTAATTTGATGCTCCCAAAGTCAGAAATCACAGATAGGTGATTTCTGATTTCTGAAGTGTTTCTGAACCCATGCAGTGATTTCTGTTAATCATATACACTGGCTCCTCCTTTCTTCTCCCATTTCTCTGCCTTTTTTTCATAAACTTGTGACAGTATTGCCATCATTAAGTGTATTTCTCCTCTCTCAGCAGGTCTGGCTGATAAGGTCAAGGTCAGGTTATAGCACATTAAAATACAGTCAATGCAGCCCAAAGTGCTGCACAGGTTTGATACAAATTAAGAAGTATACTGATACAGCAATAAAGACAAAAATACATTAATAAAAATATAAAAGCAATAAAAGAGAAAATAAAAGAGGAAAAGACTAACTTAAAATAGTCAACAGAAGAAGCAGACCAGATGTTTAGAGGGAGGTTGTGCCAAAGTTTGGGTCAAGTGACTGCAAATGCCCTGTCACCTCTGGATTTTAACCTTGAATGGGGCCTTGGTTGCCACAATAAATTTCTGTTTGTCTCGGTCTCTCTTTCTGTCCCCTCGATCGCAGCCAGTTGAGGCAGATGGCTGCCCTCTCTGAGGGTTCTGCCAGAGGTTTTCCCTCCCTGTTAAAAGGTCGTTAGTGTTTTCCTTCCCACTGCCGCCAACTCTTCATGCTTGCTCACAATGGGGGAATGGACTGGGTCAAGTCAAGATTCAATCCAATCTGTTGATTTCCTAGCTTGCTATCATGAATTGGCTTGAATTTATCAGTCTGTGAAGTGCTCTGAGATTAGCCTGGCACACTAGCCTGACCAACACCATGTATGAGATACTGTACATGGCAACTCAGTCTAGTTTCCCTCCATTGGAAACTGATTTCACTTTGGTAAAAAACTGACTGTACCAATAATGGTGCAGAAGATGGGACTTTGCGATACATCTTTTTTTTTTTTTTTTTTTTAGGATTTTTTGGTCTCTAGTGGCTTTTATTTGACAGTGTGTTGACAGGAAAGGGGTTCAGCGAGAATGGGGAAGACATCCAGCAAAGGGTCTGACGGCAGGAATCGAACCTGGGCCAGCTGCACTGAGCACTGGTATCCTCTGTACATAGGCGGCTGCTCAACCAGTTGAGCTAAAAACCACCCCGTGACACATCATTTTCGGCAACTAAGTTCTCTAATATCAGTCAGGATGGCAGCCACAGAGGAGCAACAATTTAATGATGCCGTTTCTGATGTCTTAAATGAGCTGCACATGTCCTTAAAACCACAACTTGCTGCACTGAGGGCTTTAGCTCTTACAAAAAAATGTTTGCTTCACTTCTGTGTTTCTCTGATTGGTTATTGAGGTATATTTGGTGGTTTATGTAAAATGTAGTATAAAAAGTCTTCGTTACACACAACAGTATTACAGCCTCTTTAAAACAATTGTATGTTTTTTGTCTCAAACTTCCTTTAAAGAGGAGAGTAGTACTCTTAAAGGAATAGTTCACCCTCAGAACGATTTAACTTTATTTTCCACTTACCCTCATGGTGAGCAAGACTCTGGAGCACTTTTTTAATATTTCAAATGCAGCCGGCGATCAGGACGACTTCTCGTTTTCACCCAACTTTCATATAATGGAGTTCGATTGAGCCCGAGCCAACAAGGTCCTTAGAAGTCCACAAAACCTTGTTAATATTCCTCCATACTGCTCGTCCAATGTAATCCAAGTGTCCTGAGTGGGTAGTGTCCATAATTTACTCAAGACTACGCCATTTAGTATATTTTTAGAGCCTAAATAGAAGTACATCGCATCTCTTGCGCGCACGCCGATGCGCGTTCATGAAACTACGAAAGGCGCGGCAGACGAGATCGCGCGTTCTCTTTTTCTTTCATTATTTGTTTTAAATCAATATCCAACTCCTCTTGTGTTTGTCCTGGTTCGTCTGCAGCTCTGTTGCTCTTAACACAATGTAAACAGTGAATTTCTTCTTCTACGCTTGTATTATCGGCAGCGTTGGCTCTGAACGCCGAGGCTTCTGTAGTTTCATGGATGCGTAGGTGCGCGCTCCATGGAGTAATATATTCTTCTTTTTAGGCTCTAAGGACCTTGTTGGACTTCAAAGGACCTGGTTGGCTCGGGCTCAATCGAGCTCCATTATATGAAAGTTGGGGGAAAACAAGAAGTCGTCCTCGCCGGCTGCATTTGAAATATTAAAAAAGTGTTCCAGAGTCTTGCTCACCATGAAGGTAAGTGGAAAATAAAGTTAAATCGTTCTGTGGGTGAACTATTCCTTTAAGTGTTAATTTTATGTATTTTCTTACCTCTAATTCATATAACTTTTTTATGTTTTTTTGTTTGTTTGTTTTTTTTTTTTACAAAATATTATTTGACGTATTAAATTGAATTATGTCAAATCAGAAGGGAATAATGGAAACAGCAGCTCCAGGAAAAAACGTAAAACTTTGTTGGTTTGGTTGGTTTTTGTTTTCATTTGCTGCATGTGAAACATTTGGATTCACCATTCAAAAGACAACATTTTATAACTATCAGTTATAAAATTGAATAGGCTATATCAAAAATGTCAAAATGTATTTTAAGCAGCTGAGAAATGAAACTGAGAACATTCAATGATGAAAGATTTCTGGATTTCTTAATGGGACCAGCTTGTTTCAATAAATTAACAGAACATTTGACATAAAATGAGTTGTGAATATGATTTAAAGGGCAAATAATAATAATAATAATAACAATAATAGTAATAATAATAATAATAATTCCATTATCAAGTTTTACCACTGGAATGGTAAAACATCATACCTCAACATATGCAAAAAATATATATTTATGAAAAATTACTGACAGCCATTTTTTTTCCACCTCTGCTGCTATGATAATTTGTCACAGGTCTGAGCTGCACAGTTTCCACAGCAGCCTGAAGCAGAATAAGTCATATGTGTTTAGTTAGAAGTGCAAAGTGTGAAGGCTCAAAAATTGCTTCAGTCGTCCCAAACATGAAAGACTGAAAATAAGCCTGACTGAGCTCACTCAGAGACATGCCAGACTCCCGTGCCATGACACCATAACTTATCAGACTTACACGTATCTTCAAACTGTAAGCAGACCAGATAAGAAAAATGATAAGAACAATCAGTACAACACGCAGGATAATTGTTTTCACTTTTTTTTGTTTTACTCCCAGCATCCAAGTCCTCTTCAGAGGCTACATGAAGGCTACAACATCACAAAGTGACATTAAAGGAATAGTTCACCCTCAGAATGATTTAACTTTATTTTCCACTTACCCTCATGGTGAGCAAGACTCTGGAGCACTTTTTTAATATGTCAAATGCAGCCGGAGATCAGGACGACTTCTCGTTCTCTGTCAATACTCGTCCATACTGTTCGTCCCATGTAATCCAAGTGCCCTGAGTGGGCAGAATTTACTTGAAACTACGCCATTTAGTATATTTTTAGAGTCTAAACAAGACTACATGGCATGCCTAGCAAGCACGCCGATGCACGTTCACGAAACTACGAAAGCCACGGCAGACGAGATCGCGTGTTCTCTTTTTCTTTCTTTCTTTCTTTCTTTCTTTCTTTTACATCAATATCCAACCCCTCCTGTGTTTGTCCCGGTTTGTCTAGAGCTCTTGCGCTCTTAGCACAATGTAAACAGTGAATGCATTAGGCCTATTGGCAGAGTAGGATCTGAACGCTGAGGCTTCCATAGTTTCGTGACCGTGCATGTGTGCGCTTCATGGAAGTAAACAATACTCCCTTTTAGGCTCTAAAAATATAGTAAATGACGTTGTTTCGGGTAAATTCTGGACACTACCCACTCAGGACACTTTGATTACATGGGACAAGCAGTATGGAGGAATATTGACAATTTTTTGTGGACTTTTATGGACCTTTTTGGCTCTGGCCCTAGGGAACTCCATTGGGGAGAAACGAGAAGTCGTCCTTATCTCCAACTGCATTTGTCATATTAAAAAAGTGGTCCAGAGTCTTGCTCACCATCAGGGTAAGTAGAAAATAAAGTTAAATCATTCTGAGGGTGAACTATTCCTTTAAACTAACTAATACTTATTTATTTTATCTGTATTTTGATGGCCTATATTATGTTTTTTTATTTCATATTTCTATTTTTTTTTCTTTTTTTTGCTAGTTTGTTTTTTCTGTTGAATTTTTAGGTGAGGTTCCCTATAACCATTCAAGAAGTTTGTTTTTTACTCAATGTGCTTTTGTGGTTGATGTTATTTATACTTACTGTTTTACATACTGTGCAAATAAATAAATACAAACACAAATACTGTATGTAAAGGTCATTATAAAATAAGAAAATAAAAAAAAATACAAGTAGCACCTCAAAAGAAAGTAAAGCCAGGTTATCAAAGTTCTATTTCTATTTTTCAGTCATGCTCATATATCATCAATGTTTTTTTGTGATCACAAGAGTAAAACAAGGCTTTTATAAAAGGAAATATCATGTTAGACCCTTAAAGCAAAAGTAACTCATTTCTAATTTTCTCATGACTTGCTTTACCCAAACAATAATGGTTTTACTGCACAAAAAAGCTGCTTCTTGTTCCTGGATTTTTTTTTTCTTTCACAAGACATCTGTTATTTAAAAACATCCAAAGGCGGCGAGGCAATCCCATCCTCCGAGTTTGCATTATTGTTGGTCATCTTTTTGTAGCTTTAAAACTTTTAATATGCCTCAAGGACAAGTAGAAGCAAAATAGAAGAAATTTGTGAGAATTTGTTGTGGAAAATAAAAACTGAAGAGCTCCAGACTTATTTAGAACAGCCTTTAGCTGAACAGTGAACTACAGTATGTTGGAAGCCATGGACGACAGTGCTACTGACAGACAGATGATAAAGTGCATGACTAATGTTTTAAAAAACCTCTTAGATCAGTGACAGTATGTCTGGGAAGATCTTTTCTAATCACTGCAGCCAATAGCTAATGCAGTGAACGCACGATGCACTTTAGCATCCACTGACCCCGCTCCGTCGGTTTACATGGTCTACTTTGTGGCTATTTGCTGTCATTCCCAAACACTTCCATTTTCTTACAGTATAATACAGGCTGACTGTGGAATAATTAGGAATGAGGAAATTTCACTGAATTTGTTGCACAGGTGGCATCCTATCACGTTCCACGCTAGAATTCACTGTGCTCCTGGTAGCGACCCATTCTTTCACAAATTTTTGTAAAAACAGTTCATGTCTTGGCGCTTCATTTTATACACCTGTGGCCATGGAAGTGAGTATAACACCTGAGTCTGATCATTTGAATGAGTGAGCAAAAACGTTTGGCAATATAGTGTATTTGTGAAACATGATGTGGTTCTAGTGCTGGATGCATGTATTGAATCAAAGGGAAGTTTATAACGCACAAAGCATTTTCCGATAAAATGTGATAATCAGGGTTTGGACAAAATGTCCCAAGTCATTCAGCTGATTCAGCTGAATTACTGTCATTTTTGTATTTAGTCTAATACAAAAACGCTTGAGAAGGAACTGGGTTGTTTAAAAAGCTTAAACAAGTGGAAGGGAAAGAGTGACAGAAACTACTGTAGCAGCAGACAGGTGCAAAAAGCTCCTACATGGCTGCAAGACATTTAAAGCCAACAGTTCTGACACCAAATATTCACAAAGGGTTGGCATGATGTTTGTTTAAACCATTTTCACAACTCCAATATTGGATATTTGATCAAAAATATTCTGATAATACAAAAATGACATAAAGAGCTGTAGAATGATCAGGACTGGACAAACTCAGTCATGGGACTGAACTTTAAGTTGAAGGTATTTGTGAATCTCAGTTTAGCTCAGGAGACATTCGACTCCACACAGAAAAAGACTGCTGAGGAGTCTGTCTCTTCAGTCGGCAGCGTGTGTGTCCAAAGGCATCTTCTTTAGTAACAGCTTGTGCTGCCTGTGGGACAAGCACACACACACACGGAGTATAAATGCTGCAGGCCTGTAGCTCATTAAGGATTCAACATATGGCCACACAGACACAGACAAGCAGCCATCTAACTATTATGATCTTGTTAATAATTACTGTTGTATTAAAAATGAGACAGGCTGACGATGTGATCTCTGACCCAGTTCACTAGACCGAGTTTATTTATGTTGAGTTTCACATTTTGACTCCCGTGTCGCTCCGCAAACAGAGTTCAGGTCTGTTTTCTGTTATCAGGATTCTCAACTATTTCAGAGTACTGAGGCAAAGCCATCTGAGTATGTTGTGTTATTCTGACAGCTGTTTCTCTTCTCAGAATCCTCTTCAATTCTATTATAGTTCTTTCTATTTTGGGTATTTTTTCCATGTTTCCAGCCAGTCCTCCAACACTGAAGTCCTTGTGTCAGTCTGCAGAAAGACCCTCATATATCCGGATACAGTAACTGCCATGCCAATGAGCTGCTGCAGGAAGACAAGTTAATAGTTCATTTTTGAGAGGATTCATGCTCATGGACAACCTGAAAAGGATGAGCAGAAATGTTAGAATAAAACAGAATTTGAGTTTGATTGTGTCATCATTAAGTAAATGTCTATAGTAATACTTAGTGATCCACTTCAAAATCCTGAAATGAGTAACAAAGCATTTATTGACTGATGCAGATATTGGATTCTGTTTGCCATAAGTTATAAGATCTAAACAAATTCTAGACAGATGAGTCAAAACATGATGACCATTTTATCCAAATACTGTTCTTAAAAAAAAAAAAAAAAAAAAGACAAAATAACACCTCTGAGGTATTGACCCAGCAGGATGTCAGAAGGGGACTTTTTATAACCAAGTCAGTAGAAACAAATTTATTTTATCCTGTAAGTGACTTCAGATCAGAGTTGTTTACATCTTGCAACATCCCAGTAGTTGTTCATGGTTTAATCCTTATAAGACTGACTGGTCCCACTGGACTGTCCAAAATAAATCTGGCCCCAGTCAAAGTTTGACCTGACCCTTTATTAAAAATTTATATCCAGCAGTGAAAACAGACTGTTTATTTAATATCTGATGTGTGTCAGACATTAGCAGGTGCTCTTGTTGAGTTAATCTCTCTATCTGATGGTGGGAATGAAGTTTTGGTTCAGCAGAAGTAAGATAAAGCAGCATCAGAGAAGTGGTCATGTTTTTGTTCCCGGGCTTCCTCAGCAGCTATGAAATATAACACCACTGTTGTAAAGACAGAGCTCTGTCTGAGCCTTAGGCTGCATTTGAGTTATTGGTCATGCTGAAGGGCATGGCAAAGATGCCACAAACAGCCACAAAAAACATCTGAAGTAAAGATGCAGTAGAGTGTTATAAAATCAACCCTTTAAAAAAAAGAAAAGAAAATCTATGATAATGGTCATGAATAAACACGCTCACTTAAAAAGTAAAGTTGTAGTTTGTCTTTAATACTATTTTCTCTTTCTTTTTCTGAAGTTTTTAAATGTGGGGGTTAGTAAAATTAGTCTATGCAATATGGGATAATTTGTACTGTCATGTGTTGCAGGTTTGCAGAGAACTTTTCATGATTTAGTACGCATCCAAGACTTCGGCTTGAGTTAGGAAAAAAAACTGACCAAACATTTTTAAGTGCGAGGATATTATTTAAATGTTTGTCATAACTGAACTGAAGATTCATCTCTGAAACAAGGATTATACCCACATGATAAACACTTTTAAAATTCTGCAATAACTAATATGAGCTGACTACTGCTGTAATCCTGTTAGCCTCGATACAGAACTCTGGATTATAATACTGGAATATATAAACATCTTGCAACACTGTATTTGCATAGGAATGATTTTATGTGTGTAAAATAACACAAAGTTTGACTTTTACATTTATATCAGTTATTTTAAGTCATCCTTTGCGTTTTCCAACTTACACAGAATGGTAACATGCTAATCCCACCAAGCTCATCCAATATCCTGTAAAACTAACATCTGACATACTGTCCTGCAACTTTTAGATGCATGTCTTCTCTAACACACCTGAAATGAATAAATGGCTCGTTACCAGGCCTCTGCAGAGCTGAATATGTGCATGAGACAATTCAGCCATTTGATTCAGGTGTGTTAGAGAAAGGATGCATCTAAAAGTTGCAGGATGGTATAGCCTTCGAGGACTGGATTTGGGCACCCCTGGACTAAAACACGAGGGTGAGGAGGTGCACATTAAAACCTGCGCAAAAATTCTCCATTTCCCAGGCAAACAGTGCAGACAGTGTGTAAAACTGATCCAAATGTACAGACACTTTCAAGCTTATTAAGACAAATAACTTCTATATTTGTTTGAACTGGCTAAAATGTTTGTGATCCAAAATCCAGACTTCCACAACTTTACCAACAGATCCAAGAAAAGCAGATACAACATAACACAGAACAAGCAAGCTAATTCTTTATTACTCTCCAACAACAATAAGTACTGTGATAAATGAGCATCTGACCTGCATCCTTTCTTTTCTCTGTGTTCCCCAGCAGGTTAAAGTCAATCTGATGTTTTCTCTTCCTTGCTTCTTGGATCACTTTGCCCCTTCTGCCATGGTGTGGCCATGGTAGAAAAACTGTTATGGTTCTTTTGTTTATTTTTTAGATATTGATTATAAAGTGGGTTATTATTATGTGACTTTTGCAACAGAGTTGTTGGAAAGCACTTGTGAAATATGCTATCTCAACTCTTGGGTGCTCCAGAACAGTTTCAGTTCCAGTAGTGTGGATAATAAATGTCAGATGCACATAGTTTTAAGATTCACACGCTTTTCTGATGCTGTTTTAAGACCCAGCCAAAAGTACATCATTACAGAGAGAGACTGTTGATTTTTCCCTAACTCAGCAGCTAAACAAACACACCCCTACTTTTAGTTCTCTTTTAACCCCCAACCCAATTTAATGGACATGCAATTACAAGATAATAACAATTTAGATCACTGACCACAGAAACGCTCCAGTCTTACACACTCTACTAATGTTTTAAAATTTTTTTTAAAAAAGTTAAGATAATTTTGATAAAAAATATTATTCCGACTTAAACTCATATTTTAAAATTGTTGCACTACAGCTGTACATGAACACTGAACATAAATGCTGACACCACTCTCTCTTAGAGTTCAGCTCTGGACCTCTGTGCTGATGTTTGGATGATGAGGTCACATGAGACACGGATCACACTGAAACTGAGTCACACAAAGCTGGATGTGAACTGATGTTAATCCACAAACAAAAATCTCCCTCCACGTATTCACAGATCTGTAACATATTAACGTGTAATAATCATTCTGAAATGTACCAATCCACAAACAGATATTTGAATACATGCAAAACTATTTTTAAAAAATGCACACTTTGCAACCTGGCAAGGATAAAGAGATTTTAAGACAAGATTCTGTCCTGAGGAGGATTTGAGGACGTGATGTGCATCTACAAAACTCTGAAAATGGGGGGGATTAGTTTTTGTTTGTTTTTCTTTTTGCATTTGTATCAAACCAATTTTGAAAAAAAAATAACATTAGTTAGTAAAATAAGAAAATCTGCCAGCATTTGTCTGCTTTTATTGGTTAAAAAAAAAGTCCAAACAGTCAAACTCTTTTCTTTCTGGACTTTGTTTCTTTTAAGTTTTAAGGTGTGTATCCAGCTCATTATGTTTCTGCAGCATGAATCATCTTCCAAAAATATCCAAACCAGGTGTTTCCAGAGAGCAAAGGCTCCCCAGACTTGGATCTTCCCACCATGTTTTATGTGGGTTTAATCCACTGTGGTTTCATTCCCTTAGTTTGTTTCCTTAAATACACCCTTCTGTGTCAGTCATAAATTTTTCCCCATCCTGCATAATGAAATACTGAAATGTCTGAACCCATCCCAAGGATCTGACTTTGGATTTGACCAAAGCTTGCCCTTTGAGATCACTTCAAGACAGACCTCTTTTGACTGGACTGATGGTGACTTTTTGAGTCCATTGTTCAGTTTTTTTTCTGTAAAAAATTCCCACTTCATCCTTTCTTAGTGCTCTCTGGAAACATGAAGCAAAGCTACACGTATAACAGGTGAATACTTGCTCTAAGGTTCAGATGAGTTAATCAAAATTAACCAAGTTTCTCCAGCTGACATATCCAGCTTACATCATAAATGCCACACATTTGCTTGAATTCTTTTTTTTAACTTAATAAAGTGAGAATGAAAGATCTTCATATTCTTATGTTGTAAATCAAGAAATAAAAGATGTCTGCTTCCCTTTCCGTCATTGCATTTAGAAAGAAGTTGGAAGAAATTTTGCTTAAATGGTCCCTGAAACACATTTGCAGGCTGTGTTACTGACTGAAGCATGTGCACCCACAAACACACAAACACACACACACACACACACACACACACTGCGAGGCCTGATGGAACCAATTAGCAGACGTTATCATGGCCTGGAGACGTCACAAGCTGTTCACATACCCCCACCCTCCCCTCCTCCTGCCGGGGGGTCTTTCCTTGTATGCGTGTGTGTGTGTGTGTCACTTCACATACATCATTGCTAAAATATTTACAGTCCTCTGTGTTTTACAGTTTATATGACTGACCTACATTAATCTGTGTGTGTTTTTTAGTGTGCAAGCATGTGATATCATGGATAACTGTCAGTGACCGCAGTCACAGGAACCTCTCCATATATGGTTGGAGACGCAGCTCTTCACAGGACTCTGCATGTCCTCATGTCCAAAACGTGAGCGTTTTCTGTCTGACAGTGTTCATATACTCATGTCAGTTTATTTATAGAGCACATTTATGGAGAACTGCCATTAACCAAAGAGCTGAACATCATCCCCACTCAAATAAAACAAACACTAAACTCATGAGATTTGTCCCAGCACACCTAATGTCACTCCCCCTACAACTAAACTGGATCTTACTTCAAGAAGTGAGACAGTATGATGTTTTGTTGCCTGCTTCTGGAGCCAGAAACAAAGCTACCCTCAGTTTTCTCATAGAAAATGTTGAATGTTACATGAGTCACAGTTGGAGCCGCTCTTCCTCTGTTCAGTCATCAGTACAAATGACTAAGAAACATGGTTCAAATTAAGATCTAAACCCACCTCTTAAGAAGGACAAATGAACAAGACTTAAGTTAAAGAATTCCTGTCTGAAGAGATAGTTGAAAAACATTTTCTATCACCTTTAAGTGTTGCTTTGTGGATGGTTTTAGTGACAGATGAACATGAAACCTTTTGAAAGTGCAACCAGAACAGCAGCTTCTGCTGAATCTTATTCTGTCCCGTTGACAGCTGTAAAACAAGACATCTGGCTCTCTGATAGTGGATGGTGCACTATAGCCTACAGTAGGCTACATGTTAATGTACAAAAAAAATCTGTGGGAGAAAGATAAAAAGACTTTCACATGTGTGTGAGGATCTATAGTCAGGCCTGAGACTTGGTGTTTATGGCCAGCCTTTAACATCAGAGGATTATTCTTTCAGGGTTAAAGCTGTTTTTTCCTGACTTATGCTTATTTAAGGCTAATCAGCATCCTAACCCGGCAGTTACTGACTTTTGACCCATCACACCCATCTTTCTTTGATGAGAGATGATTATTTAAGGATGTTTAAATAACCTGCCATGTATTTTTAGAGACTGCTCCTCATTTCCTGAACATACATTATTACCCACATTTTTCATACATTGCTCTTTTCGCCTGAGTGATGAATAAGATTTTTTTTTCTTTAAAACTGATGTCATGCTTACCATTTATCCTCTACACAGAATTTATGCATCGAAACGTAGAGTACATTCATACCTAGAGCTACATTCACACTGCAGGTCTTGATGCTCAAATACAATTTTTATTATTATTATTATTGAAATCTGATTTGTTTGTGTGGTCGTTTATATCATCATTCACATGCGATCTCCATCAGACTTCAGTATGAGCTGTACACGGCTCTGAAGTAATCCACCAGTGCAGAGGAAGATGTGACGTCATATCCCACATGCTGTGTTTAAGGAAGTAAACACACTGTAAATGCAAACAATGTCCTGACTAAAGATTAATTAATGCATTAAACTTAATTCATGCTAATTTTTCAAATTTACTTCCTCACATCGAGATTTTTTGTCCTTTTTACCTGCATACTTGTCTCATCAAGAACTACGTACGTGGTTTTTCTGGGTATGTACAACACCTGTACTCAACTGCCCTTGGTAGATAGACTTATTTACATATTTCCCATTGTGCTTTGCGGCACCCTCTGTTCTGTTCTGCACCATGAGTTAAATGTCCATGCAATCCCATGACTCCCTCCCTGCTCACTTGTTACCTCACACAACCATCTAGGTTGCACAGGTTGCACAGCGTCACCTTTGCCTCATGGACTTAAAGGAATAGTTCACCCACAGAATGATGTAACTTTATTTTCCACTTACCCTCATGATGAGCAAGACTCTGGAGCACTTTTTTAATATCTCAAATGCAGCCGGCGATCAGGAAGGCTTCTCATTGCTACCCAACTTTCATATAATGAAGTTCGCTGGGGTCTGAGCCAAAAAGGTCCATAAAAGTCCACAAAAACTTGTCAATATTACTCCTCGTCCAATGTACAGAGCATGAAAAAGTTCCTCCTTTTTCTGCCAGAAGTGGTGCACTAATAGTGCCACTACTGCACTGGCTGAACAATTTGTCCCCCAAATACGCCATCACGTACGGTGTTCAAACTTGGAGTGTGGAAAGGTCCTTGTTCCGGGCATTCATTTATGCTCTGAAATAGTTTCCCCTGGGCACACTGGCGTTTCTCTGTGCGATTGAATTAGCAGACAAGTGGCTGATAAGTGGCTGTTAAGTGGCTGGCAGTCGGCTGAAAGGGGAACTTTTTCATGCCCAGATCTGTAATCCAAGTGTCCTGAGTGGGTAGCGTCCATAATTTACTCGAAACAACATCATTTACTATATTTTTAGAGCCCAAACAGTAGTACATCTTACTTCCGTAAAGCATGCATAAGCGCATTCACAAAACTACGGAAGCCTCGGCGTTCAGACCCTACTCTGCTGATAATGCAAGCATAGAAGAAGAAATTCACTGTTTTCATTGTGGTAAAAGCGCCAGAGCTGCAGACAAACTGGGACAAACACAAGCGGGTCCAAGAGGGGCTGGATATTGATTTAAAAGAAAGAAAGAAAGAGAAAAATTCCGTAGTTTCGTGAACGCGCATCGCCATGCTTGCAGGAGATGCGATGTACTTCTATTTAGGCTCTAAAAATATACTAAATGACGTTATTTCAAGTAAATTATGGATGCTACCCACTCAGGACACTTGGATTACATTGGACGAGCAGTATGGAGAAATATTGTTAAGTTTTTGTGGACTTTTATGGACCTTTTTGTCTCGGTCCCCAGCAAACTCTGTTATGAAATTTGGGGGGAAACGACAAGCCTTCCTGATCGCCGGCTGCATTTGAGATATTAAAAAAGTGCTCCAGAGTCTTGCTCACCATGATGGTAAGTGGAAAATAAAGTTACATCATTCTGTGGGTGAACTATTCCTTTAAGTCCATGAGGCAAAGGTGACGCTGTGCAACCTGTGCAACCTAGATGGTTGTGTGAGGTAACAAGTGAGCAGGGAGGGAGTCATGGGATTGCATGGACATTTAACTCATGGTGCAGAACAGAACAGAGGGTGCCTTTAAGTAACATGCTTTGTAGCAAATGCAGCACAAGGAGTGTAATTATGATAGTTCTGGCAACACAGGCAACAGGCTCAGGCTCCACCTTGGGAACTCCTACATGCCAAAGAGGCCTGGGTTGGACTATCTTTAAAAAAATCCAATATGAGGCTCACATGGGAAAAAAAACAAAACATGTAGACATAGCCTTTGATCCATATCAAAGCATGTTCGCACATTCACACCTCCCCAGTCGTATTGGATTTTCTGAGTAAACGAAGGAGGATCTGACTCATAAGGGCTGTTGTGAATGTGCCCTTATGCAGTTTTGCTTTCTTTAACGCAATGCGAGTCTCATTGCAATATGCAGTATGAATACTTCTTCAGATATGAAGTTAAAGTGCATCTTTAACCTGCCACCAAAATGTTATAACACACAGCAGATTTATGAAACATATGCGTGTCAGGCATATGATGCCCCTCATGGTTCAAGAAACCATGAGTGATGATATTTTTGTACAGAAAGCGTTTCACACAATTTCTAGTCTGTCTAAAACTAGTCAAAACAACATAAAACATTATGAGCTGCTTAATTTTGATCTTGAGCATCTGATTAGTTTATATCTGCAACAATGAATCCTGTTGGATTTCTTTCTTCTCTGGTGGTTGACTCGTCATGAATGATGGCTCCAGAGTTTATAGGGGTTGCAGTTTTTAGACACATCTATCAACTCAAGATAACAGGCGTAACATGGTTTTATTTTAAAAAAGAAGAAAGCCTTTCGTGTGTTGTGTTATGCCTTTATGAAGTGGTTATTTTGTTTGGGCTTTGGATCCATCTGAAGAACAAAGGACACTTCTCTGAAGACATCAGTGCACGCAGAGAAGATGCAGGATTTGATAGGGGTATCAAAGAAGCAAACTCTGAACAGAGACGGTGGTTTCAGGTCACCTTCCCTGCACCTACAGCTGAGCCTTGACTCCTCCACAGGGGACTTCACAATTCATATGTTGGTCCTTGTGACTCAAACAATTTAAGTCACGTAAAAACAACTCACATGTGACAACTTAAATGACCCACATGGTTCCCACATAATGGTCAGGTGAGTTCGTGACCTTAACGTCTTCTAACAAGTCAGCGTTCATTTCACACTTACAAGCTGAAACTCCTCACAGATGAGCCAGAACTGAATAAGCAATTTCGGATGAGAGGTGAAATGTTTTCAGTGAGTCCTGCTGCCTTTATTCAAGCTCTGAGCTCAAAAGTGCTGTTTAATGAACTGACTTGGGAATACAGTAGCGATATAACAATGACAAGTCACAGCTTATAACATTATCATGGATTGATTTTGATTGCATCAGTAATTCACTCTGAGCATTCATAACCCCCCAGAAGAGGCTACTTTATGCTCTGACTGGTCCTGTCCACCAGGAAGCCAACAGCCAATCACATACATGAATTCTATAGTGTTGTTTTTCCTCTCTTTTTTTAATGATTCAAGTTCTTTTGTCTTCATCAGACCACTGAAGAGGGAAATGTGGACACAGTCAGTTGTTCCAAGGAATAAATAGTCATTTCCTTCCATTTTCAGTAATGTCAGCAGCTACACCCTTCTCCTCAACTCTACCCCATGTTGAGTCAACAGACACACACACAAGCAAACATTCACTCTGAGATCAAAGCTTGTGTTTGGTTCTGATCAGACTAATCTGCAATCAATTGATGTAAACACAGATGGGGTCGTCTCTCTATTAGCGTGCCACAGACAACACACATGTCTACATCGTGTCTTGGGCTTGCTGTTGCTCACAGCTAAGCAAAAATACAAACATTCACTAAACATCAAAATTCACTTGGAAACAAAGAAGTAATGCAAAATATCTCGACTGGTACAAACATAGGCTGTAACCAGAAATCATGGAGAACAAAATGTAATCGATAACAGCTAAACTAAATCTGAAAAGCAATAGGTAAATAGGAAATACATTTAAATCAATTAGCATTTAAACAAACAAACAAACGAAAAAACAGCCCCGTTTATAGATTTTATTAAACAGTTATCTATTAAAACTGTCAAGGTAAAATCAAACCTTATGTTTTTCACGACTGATGTCTGAATAGAGAACACAAAACTACTTGTAAGTAGATATAATGAACATTTTTTAGCTAATTATCTATTAATTCCCAGTTTTGCTTTTTAAATGTAAAAATAATTAAAAATTGTTCAGATAGTGATAAAATCTGAAATTAATTTTAGCTCATTCTCTGGAAATGTATTCAACAATTACCCAGATGGGGTGTTGATACGTTTCTGTTGTCATGGCAATTGCACCTCTGTTGTCAAGCAATCTGAAAGCAGCTTATAACAGGAAGTAGATCCTACACTGGCGTTTTAGAAAAGTTCTTCTCCTGACATCACTGATACAGAAACAACCCTTCTACTCTTGGCTGCCCTCCAAAAAGTCAAGATTTCTCAGAGTTTGCATCAACTGAATCAAAAGATACTGAGATATCTGATCCTTCTTCTCTGATAAGTCTGAAAATGACTGTTTCACACCTTGAAAAGCAGCTGACAAGATGCATGTACACTTTATCAATGCCCAGAGGTGGAAAATATTTCCTTGTTTAAGATTTTGCTTGGGCGGCTGTAGGTCAGGTGGAAGAGCAGTCGTCTTTCAACCAGAGGGTTGTGGGATCGATCCCAGGCTTCCCCAGACTACATGCCGAAGTGTCCTTGGGCAAGACACTGAACCCCAAGTTGCCTCCCAATGTGCTCATCGGGGTATGAATGTGTGCGTGATTGTGTGTGCGACTGGGTGAATGTGATATGTAGTGTAAAGCGCTTTGAGCGGTTAGTATGACTGGAAAAGTGCTATTTTCAGTCCATTTACCATTACCATTTGTAAAAGCTACACATGCAAGGCTAACTATTTAAATGACACAGGATGCTGCCTATTAAATATACTGTGTTTAAAGGCATCCATAATTTTATACAGAAATCTGGATATTAAGTGTAATCCCAGCCAGGTTATAGTTTGTGTCAGAAGAAACAAAAATTAACATAAAAATTGTTTTTTTTTGTTGTTGTTGTTTTTTCATGCTCTATTGTCAATCTTGGAAAAAAAAAAAATCACAGATCTCCTCTTACAACTAAAAAAAAAAGAGGGAACTGAAAAAGAACAGAGGAAGTATAAGCTGTTAGTTGTCAGCAAATTCATATTTGCAAAACACATGGACCACATGAAGACTGCAAGACACAAACAACACAACCATTTTCTTTATGTGACAAAGACTAGTTACTCATCTTGGTTTTCTGGTTTTTCTCTTGGTTACTGATGACTTTCATTTCAGACCAGAAAGTTTGCGTCTATCTTACAGCAGCAGCTTATCTTCCTCAGATCTTCTGGATTCCCGTCTACTGTGGTCTGTGACCTCTGATGTCTTAATTGCAGACTGAGAAGGATATTCACAACGACCTCAGTGAAGGCACCACTCAGCTAAACAGATGCCATCGGTGATAACAGGAACCCTGTAGGCTGAATGGCCAGAGCTGCTGAATTTACTAAAGTATGGAGGTTTGGTGGATACTTTGTAGATTGTTTTGTGTTTAAAGATCTTCATCCACGCAGAAACATGCAGTATAAACATAAATCTCTTCATTCTCATGTGGCATGAAGAAGAGGAAGCAGAGGGTCCACGACATCCTTCACCTGGGCTTAAATTACAGTTCACATTTGATCTGGTGATTCTGCTGAGTCCCAGTTCGTTTAACAACTCTTTTTGTCCTAAAATCTAAATGTTGACTGTAGATGCTCAAATATACCACAGCAAGCTTTTGAATTCTTACACATTACGGAAATTAAATATTAACAGCTTGCAATTTTACTTTTCTTAGTCATTCTAATACAAAAAAGGACAAAAATATAAATGCTGCTGTAGCTACATTTTGACCTTATGTCTTTAATTTTAAAGATATAACTATCTACAGTGGTAAGCAAAATTTAAAGAGCACATTAGTGTTTGGGCTTACAGTACATGTTGCCTAAGAGAGAAAAAAAAAAAGATGACAAGCAAATATTAGTACTATTCCCATAAGCAAGTTCTGCATGTTGATGCTAATATCAGCAGGTTTCTCATGCTTTCAACACTGGGAACCCCATGACAGTGCAAGACTGCACAATTTGCACAAGATTTACCAAACTAATCTATATGTACAGGTAATTTGCCATTTTGAAAATGAAAGATGTTCAAGCTGCCAAATGTTGCACAAAGATGCTGATGCATGTTTCTTTCTTTTTGAAAAAATGCTCTGTATTAATACTGTTTCACAATTTAAGTGATGACACTGACTTTCTGACCTCTTTCACTATTTTTGGAGGTGGTTTTTATGCAGAAGGTGGTGTTAAGCAAGGGCTGCTCTGTTCAAGGGTAAAACGTGTGAGAGAGGAATGCCATGTATACCACCATCGTCAATGTTTTATTGGCTGTTGTCTCAAAGCAGACAAGTTTGACAGCTGTAATTGGAGCTATTTTTATGATTATTTTATTGTATTTCTATGGTAGCTTCTTCTCTGATATGAAAGAATCATTTTTAAGTAAACATAAAGTGAAGTTTTTTTTTTTTTTTTTACATTATTCTTGTTCAAATTTCTTGAAGTAACCCAAGCTAACTTAGAAAATGCAATCAAAATCTTTTAAAGATTACTTAATAATAAATTCTACGTTGTTTTAAGCTTAAGATTTTTGTTATATCTCCATTTTGGGTTAACTAATCAGAATTTAGTGTGGAAGCATTAAAAAGATCAAAATAGTCGGTCAACAAACATAGCATGCTAATGCTAGCTTATGTAAGCTGGCTACAAACGACAATATTCTAAACCATTGTTCACTCACTCAGCAAAACTGAGTCTTTTTCGAGTAAATGCTAATCAAATATTTTCCATCTGGACTTAGCAGGTAGTAAAATGGTTATAATAAGTGAAGTTACAGTTTGACTAGATTGTATGCATTTTAAGAATAAGGTTTTTAGTTCAAACAGTGTAATAGTTTTTTTCTCTACCAAGTCTATCATTTAAACTTGCTCAGATTATTCTTATAAGAAAAATTAATAGGGCTATGTCACTTTTGAAGTCTGTGCAGGATATTTCTATAAAATAAACAATTCAACTTCTTGGTCAGTGAAAGGACCCAAACGCAAGACACAGGTGGAAAATGATAAATATTGGTTTAATATGAAAACACAAACATCTGTGATGCCAAGAACTGAAACAAAGACATGAAAGAATGGTATGAAAATGAACCAACAAGAGACAAGTGAAAGAGCCACAGGACACTAATCACAAAATGAGCAGCAGGTGAGGCAATCAGCAAGAGAAACCAGGTGCGACAAGCAACCATGATTAGCAGGAAGTAAAGTGAACAGAACACAAGGGAGTAAACCATAGGCTGTGTCCGAATGTCCACCCTATTCCCTACATAGGGCCCTATATAGGGATCGCGCCATTTTGTAGTGGTGTCCGAATGTCTAGAAAGAAAAAAGTAGTGCACTCAAAGTTACCCACAATGCATCTTGAAAACTAGTGAGCTTCGATGGTCCCTAGACGGGACAATATAGACCACAATGCATTGCGGTCAGGAGAGCTGAATGGCGTGAGGTGTTGAACATATCGAGCGGCAGAAAAAAAGGAGCGAAAGAACGACAGAAAAGAGATTAAACACAACATAAGTAAATAAAATACCTTCATTTAAAATTACAGATTTGATTTGGAATTAAATCTTTTCGTGCGTCGTGAGTGCCGCTGTGGTTGCCACGGTGACAGCTGGTGATCACATGATTTGCGGCGGGGAAAAAGTAGTCAGCTTAGTGTCCGAATCACAGGCAGAATGAGGGCACTAGATAGTCTGCTATGTAGTGCAGCCCTATGTAGTGAATGAGGGGTTAGGGAGTAGGGAGGACATTCGGACACAGCCATAGACTGTATATAATTACTGGACGTAGCTTCCGGTCTCTTCTGAATAGAGAAATGTGAAGCCAGGTGGGCGTGTCTTACCGTCGCCATCTTGCCGTGTCACGTACGTCGTCACTC
Source organism: Atherinomorus stipes (assembly GCA_023101725.1). Lineage (NCBI taxonomy): Eukaryota > Metazoa > Chordata > Actinopteri > Atheriniformes > Atherinidae > Atherinomorus > Atherinomorus stipes. The sequence goes on from JALJCO010000433.1 coordinate 34,807, forward strand.
CAGGAAAATACTAAAATGGGCACAGCGCGGCCGCGGGGCAAATGATTGACAGCTGACGTACTGTGGGCTAAACGCTAACTGAGCTAACACGAAACTAAGAGGAGCTAACAAAGATAAGGCTCCTAAGCGGCATGGTTAAGGTAAGACATGCTTAGACTTGCAATTCGCTGACTAAACACCGCCGTTGTGCGACTCTGTAACAAACTGAGACCTTATTAAGAGCAAAGAAGGAGCTAACTAGGAGCCTCCGGTCGGCAGGCGGAGCTTCCGGTCTGCCGCATGTCAATCATAAGGACATGCCCTTAAATATGTGTAATTTGAAGAATAAATAACATCTAAACGAATGAGTTATAAAAAAAATTCACCCCCCTCACAGTTGACATGAAGGTAAACTTGACCTAATAAACCTAAAATGATTTTTTGAACCAGGCTGTAAACCTGTTTATTTCTGCTGTGAAGTTGGCGTTTTTAACATGGGAGTCTATGGGGATTTGCTCGCTCTTGGAGCCAGCCCCTAGCGGATGAAGGGAGGGTTACACTATTTACAACGCAGAAGCGAGCTTCACTGTTCTGAGGCGGAGTTTGCCCCTTGGAGTAAACTAAACAAAATAAAACAGGAAAACAAACAAATTAAATATGACGAGGTAAGTGTATCTACACTGTCACTGATTAATGAAATCATGCTGTCATATTTTTGAGGCATAGTTTGATTATTATCTATATATTTTTTTCATCTTATCACATACTCCTGTTGGATCTTTCAGCCTAATTACAAATACATTTGAATTCTAGAAATAGTTAACGAAACATGTCAATTAATTGTGCTTTAGTTTCTTTAAAATGTGGGAATCGCCTAAAATCCAAGAGATCTTTGATGTTTGGGTGAAAGTGACGGATGACAGATTAACAACGGCCTTGTACCTAATAATAAATCTAGCTTAAAGTGCTATGTTTTACTTAAATTGAACCATGCTGCTATCTTTATGAGTTCATGGGGTCAAGGGTCGACTGACTCCTTAAATGTAAATTAGTGGGGCCAAGAAAGGCTCTCCAAAACATATAGCAGGCTACTATTCTGTAAAATTTGCACATAAGGAGAAGAAAACCAAACAAAATCTAAAGTGCAATAACGAGATATGTGTTGGTTTGAGTTTTCAACAGTACTTTTCATTTCTTCAGATATCTTTCCAGTGCTTTTATTGGTCACATTAGGCCTCAACTTCTCCTATTTTACAACCAGTATACAGGGAGTGCAGAATTATAAGGCAAATGAGTATTTTGACCACATCATTCTCTTTATGCATGTTGTCTTACTCCAAGCTGTATAGGCCGAAAGCCTACTACCAATTAAGCATATCAGGCCATGTGCATCTCTGTAATGACAAGGTGTGTGGTCTAATGACATCAACACCCTATATCAGGTTTATTAGGCAAACATAATTATTGGGCAACTTCCTTTCCTTTGGCAAAATGGGTCAGAAGACGGACTTGACAGGCTCTGAAAAGTCAAAAATAGTGATATATCTTGCAGAGGGATACAGCACTCTTAAAATTGCCAAGTTACTTGGGTCAGTTACAACGTTTAGGTAGATGTCAAATGTTGTTCCCTTGGTTAACATCACCAAAAGCATCACATTGCTTTCACCGAATTTGCTTTCTTCATGTAGTGGTATCATGTCTTTCCCAGGTAAGACACATTCTCCTGGTCTGGTTTTAAAAGAAAACATTATCTATCTTTTTCCATCTGGCCAATGTTTGTGCTTTCAGGGCGATCGACTTAGTCACCCTGACTGTTCTGCAGCTATGCAGCTCCATACACAACGAGCTGGGATGTAGGCTAAGACACATGTCTAAATGCGATCTTGAAACTTCTCAGCTTTTGAGCTAATGTAGCTTTATATTTCATCATCTCTTCATGAGTCATCTTTTGCTCCCCACATGCATCAATGAGCCTTGGCTGATCATGATCCTGTCCTGGTTTCGCCAGTTTTCCTTTTTGGACTTTTTGGTTGACCTACCCCTAGAACATCCCTCAAGTGCAGTTGTGGAGCTGCTACAGTATGACCCAATCCTCTAGCTATTACATTCTTGCTCAAGGCTTTTAAAACCTTACACTTGTTCACTATTTATATATTTTCAATATTTTGAAGTTTACCTGTCAGTGGTTATTTATACCTGCTAAGTGCATATTGATGGACAACTGTTTTTCTTGTCTTTGTTTGAAAAGTCAATGTGACTCAAACATAAAACATGATTTAAGCTTCTTTTTCATAATGGGTAGAATGGACTTCCCCCATGTTGCGATCAGACAATAACGAACTCAAAGGAGGAAGCATGCCTCCCCCCCCCTTTATTTTCCTCCAACATATGGACACAGACTAAGTGGGAGGGTGGGAACAGTAGCCGGCCAGATTCCAACATAATAACTGCAGGGTCATTAACAGGAAATACCAACAAACAAACTGAGTGAATGTGTATGTGCATGTGGAGCAGAGTTCCTGTCCAACATTCACCAAACCAGCCTTTCTGTTCCATAAATGTCCTTCAGTGTGGAGCTATTTTTGTCATATTGCTCAAAATCAGGCTGATAGTGGATGTACTGCCACTGATTAATCGAGATATTTTATGTAGCATGTTCACTGAGCTGAAAGAAACTTTTCCCATTAGATTTTAAAATATAGCTCGTTCTATTCTTATATAATGATCTCTTTTAATTTTTAGTTTATTTGTAAGGTTTTCAGTGGACTTACAAACACTAATAAAGACAGAAATAATCTAAAATCCCCCCTGTGTCTTTTCTCTGTGCGTCTGGTTTATTTATTGATGGCTGGTTGAAGGTCTGGAATGAATCAGAGTTCTTCAGTGACTTTTTCAGGACAAGTATTCCTCCTGTGAACTTCAGCTAAACACAGCTAACACTGGCTGTTCATCACTTCAGCCTCTTTCAAACTACTTACAGTATAAAGTCATTGTTTACTGAGTTCAGTAACACTGAAAGAGAACAGTTGGAATTACACAAAGCATTTCTTCTGCAGAATTATTTTTTTCAGCCAATATTTATGCAAGATAGCTGGATGGATCAGTTGAGTAACTATTGTTTAAGGTGACCTTTTAGTTCCCTGTCAAACACACATAGCAATTCAACAAATCTAACAGTGTACAGACCTTCTAACACCGTTAAAGGGGTATAATGTTTTAATTACTCAACATGTTTATTAAGATTTTAGCTCAAGAATCAGGTAAGATTGGCCAACAATGTTTTGCTTTGTGGAATCTCTTCTATCATCCAGGGTTGATCTATCGTAGTATGTGCAGATTCCTAAAGATAAGTGTCATATTGCTTTGGAATCTATCCCTATCTACCAGCTAGACTCAACACAAATAACTTTACCAAATAAAGTATGTTTTTATGTTGACTTCTTTCTCTCCAGACCAAATTGCTCAACTTCCTGTCGCATGCACATATTTCAAGAATTAACCAGTATGTGAAACAACATCTCTCCACTGCACTGTGGTCCACAGTGACACATCTCGATAGTTGTTGAAAAATTTGGCATGTACTGTACATAAAAGACTCCATATTTTGCTCATTTACAAACTTTATTATTTATCATGGGCTCTCTATTACAACTGCATTAAATGCTTAGACATCCAAAAAACATATTTTCAGGCCAGAAATGGCCAAGTCCAGTCCTCAAGAGCTACTGTGCAGCAACTTATGGATGCATCCTTTCTCCAACACACCAGAATCACCTCATGCGCATGTCATTCAGCTCTGCAGAGGCTTGGAAACGAGCCTTTCTTTTGATTCAGGTGTGTTGAGAAGGGGAGCATCTACAAGTTGCAGGATAGTAGCTCTTGAGGATTGGACTTGGATACCACCAGTGTAGGCTCTTCTGATAGGACTCAGTTCTGGTTTCTTTGAAAGCTGAATAAATATACATTATTCATTCAGATTTTAGTATTTAACATAGATACAGGTCAGCTAGCTCAATCTGAATACGTTTAGACTGGTTAAAAAAGAAGAGAAAAAAACAGACAAATGTGAGCTCATTTATACAGTACATGATAGGAATTGTTTTGTGCATTTCCACGTGATCTTTCTATGCTTTGTGCATAAAAAATGAACACAGTCAACAAAACATTGTATAAGGTAGAGTCCTTTCACCACACTTTTGTTTGGTTTAGGCAACAGGCTACTTGGTTAGGGTTTGGAAAAGTTGGCTGAAAGTGCTGCTGCTTCGAACAGCTTTTTGTTTCAACCCATATCTGTGGTTTAGTGTAAATGCTACCAACTTTCCTTTGAGATGACTGGGCTGATTACAGTCTGTTGCAAGTATCTATGACTATAGTTGAGGGGCGGAGCTAAACATCAAACACATAGGCCAGGCGTGGGCAACTCTGGTACCCGAGGGACTGGCATCCTGCATCGTATTAGGAGTTTCCCTCCTCCAACACACCTGACTCCAATCAATGGGCAATTGTGCTGAGCTTGATGTCAAGCTCTGCACAAGTCACAAGGTGTGTTGCCACAGGGAAACTACTAATACCTGCAGGACTGGGGTCCTCGAGGACCAGAGTTGTCAACAGAGCACATGAGAGAACTCAGACTGGGTAGAGTTGGCAAACTCATGGGGTGTAAAAAAACTATGGAGATGGTGAGGGGGTTAGTGTTTGGATGCCTTATGGCTGGAAAACCAAGCACAAGTCTTATCTTCAAAACCTTCCGTCATTTGTCATCCCTGTCACTTTACATCAGGTCAAATACAAACACTGCCCTAACTGGTTACTCACAAGTTGCAAAGTGCAAACGCATAACCTCACTGTCAGAGATGGGCCGCTCAGCTGCCAGAAAGTATAAATCCTGCCATGATTTTGGATCTGCCTGTTCATTTAAAACAGGTGTTTTCACTAACGAGTTCAACAACCTGGCAAAGGAACTGTGCTAATTGAATTCAGCTGGTTCAGTGATTGGTTGGAACAACTGCTGGACAGGATTTTTCCAGTCTGGACCAGGGATGTCCACCTCTAATTAAATTTCTGTGGAAATGCACAAACAACGCTCAAGAACTACTGTATATATACACAATGCAGCAATGACACAACTGCAAATGCATAAGCGAGTATATTCTCTGTCTTAATCTCAACCTCTATGATTTAATCAGTTTAATTCAAACTTTGATTTCACTGTTTTGGAAAGCATTTAGTTAAAAATAGTTCATGAAGTGAAAAGAACCTTCCAATAAAAATATAACTGATCTTCAGTAGAGGGGTCCTACTAATATTTGTGACAGCACAGTCTCTAATGCAGAATTCTCTCAATATTCACTGCTAACAACAAACCAATGCATGGGTGTATTAAACACTTCTGTAGCATAGTTACCATAATTTTTTTACAGTGGTCAGAATTAAACTTTGATGTTGAACCCTCATTAATGCACTTATTGCTTTCTAAAAACAGTTTTAATCCCAGTTGACTGCATCTTCTCTGGATAGTTTAGGACACAATTATATTTTTCGTCAAGTTTGGTTGTCCTCTTAACAATGCTACCAATCTGAACACAAACTTCAACAAATTGGGGATTAAAAACAAAAACATTAAAAGTTCCCTGAAAAATCAGAGTTGATTGTATAATAACAATAAAAGATAACATTGTCACAGTCTCACATCCACCAAACAAGATTACAGACCACATACAGACATCACTCTGTGCTTACCTCCATCATGGTTTATACTTCTAAGACTATGAATAAAAAGTACATGAGTAGGTTTAGTTATAACTAAACTGCTATTTTGACTTTTCCAACAAAAGAAAAGGTTGAATTAAGAACATTACTCTCATTTAGAACTGTTTTTTAAAAAAGAGGAAAAGCAGTGTTTTACTTAAGTTGCTTATTTACCCTTCATTACTTCTTACTGTACATGATTGGGCTGGAAACAATGGGGTCTTATAATACACCCTGAAATATTCATTCTTTCATACTTTGATTTCTTTCATATTTGATTTGAAGTTTCCGTTTAAGTGGAAATACCTGGCAAAATTAGAATTTACAGTAAAAGCTTATAGTTTAATCCCAAAATGAAACCCAAAATACCTCTCAGATTTTTAGAGGTGTGCTTTAAACTAATCATAGCTGTGTGAATAGGTTAAAAAAAATTACTCATGGCTATTCATTTTCAAGAATACTTGTTAAGCAATTGTACCTCTCCTAGTGTCATTTTATTTGACTAAAGTCAAATTCTTTACTTAACTATAGCTGTAGATTATTTCTCTGTTCAGCTACACTTAGGTGAAAATTATTTTTTCTGTCCGTCTTATTTGTCAAAGTTCATTTATTCAGTTTCGTTATGCTTTTAAATGTCTGACAGGAAGTAAATAGGTTCTAAAACAAGGTTAAAGACCCACTCCAATCCATCTTGTTATTTTAAACGTTTGTCTAAGTGTCTAATGTTTAAGATCTGACGCACTTTTTGTGTAGACTAGTTTGTTGTTTCTGGAGCAGAACTGTATTTTGTTATTCGTGTGCTTCAGCGTTCAGACAGGTCAATGAGATTACAGCCACTCTCACTCCATTAGCACTCTGGTGATAAATGAGGAGGAAACGCCCACGCACGCGCACTGACGTACAGAAGATGCTGCGTGCGTGCTCACCTCAGTTTGGGCGGTCTTTGCAAAAAAAAAGTGGGAGAGGAAACACCGTTACACGCGCGCGCGCTCACACACACGCCCTGAGAGAGAGCGAGTCAGAGAGAGGGAGGGTCCCCGCACGCTCAGCCAGCTCTCAGTTTTCATTGAAACTCCAATGAAGTTTATTTTTCGCTACTTATTTCTTTTATTCTCCGTGTCTCAGTTTTTTTTGTTTCCAGTTAAAGTTTCTTTTCGCTCAAAGGATATAACAGCCTCGTGCGCAGCCGGTTTACGCACGAGACAGTTGAAGAACAGAGGAGCAACAGGAGGTTTCATGAAAATCACGCTTTGAAGAGGATTAGAGGAGAGTTTCCTAACGAAGTGCGGTTCTTCTTACATCTTTCTGCCTGCTCAGCACCGAGTGGACCCCCGGTCTGACCCGGGACCTGCTGCCTGACCCCGGGGAATCTCCCAGCTGTCTGAGCGGTATGGTGACCTCCGAAACTTTCACCGTTTGTCGGTTAGTGTACGAGCAGAAAATTGATACACCAAACTAAACCGTTTCTGGTTCTTACATTTTCTGTTTAACTGCTTATTTGACCATTTTATAAGATTGAAGCAACTTTGGATTCATTTTGTATCTATAAGCAATTAATTTTAACCTTGTAATAATAACTTAAAATGTAATAGTGATAAAAGATAGGGGCTCGTAAACCACAAAATAAACATTTCTCATTTTAAATGATAACTTCAATTAAAAATAAAAAAACTATAACATAAACACTAAGAACAGTTTTCTGAAGCAACAAGCTACTGTGGTTCACAAGCATCATTTAATCAGACTTTGGATTAACCTGCATCTGTACATTTTTTATTATTATTTTGACAAGAATTCATGTTGGGTTACATCTTTTAAGAACAGCTGCAGCCCAGATGTTTATCAAAATCATGTTTGACAAAATGAGCAAATTAAGTCGGAAGTGATGACAAAATCTTGACATTTCAACATTTTGGAGATGAGAAGATTCTTTATATGTGACCTATTAAGCAACAGGAGACTGCATAGTTTGTGTTAGCATTGAGGTTTCATTTAAGGGAAACAGGATAGCCCGGCTTTGTCAATGAAACAGCTGGCAAAACAACTTGTGGCTTTAGCTATATATTTTCTCACGTAGCCCAAAATATAGTATTCCCTTAAGTAGCTTTAGAAGCTTTTTATAAACTTTGTGGTTTGTTGCAGCTCTCTTTACACTCTGTAAGATAATGAAACAATTTTATGCAATAATTACCAGTCTTTAGGTTTAAACATACTTAAAGTAAATTTAAAATGCCACAATTTTCAAGCTGAAATGTTCCCTACATTTGGATATTTTTTAACCTTTAAAGTTTGAATAAAACTCTGAGTGTATGTGAAGACAGACGATTTCTCAAGGTTCATAATCTGTGTTTATCTCATGTAATTGATTGATTACAGCCTTCCTATTCTCCTGCAGTTTGTCCACTACCATGGGCTCCTCAAGGGACAGTGTGTGGGTGGTCTTTAACCAGGTCCTGGTCCTGGTCCTGGTCCTGGTTTGTCCTGCCACAGGTTACAGTCTGGATCAGGAGCACAGTTTGGAGTTCAGCGGTCCCTCTTCCTCCATGTTTGGATACTCAGTACTACTACATCGCCACAGAACTCACAACTGGTCTGCATCTAAACTTTGTTTACATTATTGATCTATCATTGATCCTCTACCATAATTTATTAGTCACTGATCCTCTGTCAGTCTACTATCTATTGTCTTTTCATATAGCAAATACAAAATCCATATTGGTTCTCTACAGTTTGCTGCTGGTCCTTTTAATCTATTGTTGAGTTTCTTTTGATCTCACCTAAAATGTCTATTTGGGGGCAAAACCATATTTTAAAGCATTAATATTTACAATTATCCTTCTGTGTCTTGAACGCTGAGTTTTAAATGTAAGAGAGGTTTCCGTTCTTATAGGAAAATTAAGATATTTGTGAAGTTAGACTCATTTAATTATCATGTTAATGGTTGCTGTCCTTACACAGTACAACTCTGTGTGTGTTTGTGAGTGTATACACACTAATTAGCCAATTCTTGCCAATGAGAAGAGCTCTTTGATGCTTCACACACAGCTCTCCATTCAGACAGAAAAACACATCCCGTCTCAAATGTCTGTCCTTCTCTCTCAGGCTGGTGGTCGGAGCTCCAGTTGCAAACCTGTCCTCAAGGCCATCACTTCGATCTCCTGGAGCTGTTTTCCGCTGCAACATCACGACTGCTGAGTCCCATCTATGCCTCCCTATGCCTGCTGGTCTGTTTGTGTTTGTGTTTTAAGTGTTTTCTCCATTATTACTCCCCCAAATTTCTCCAATTATTCCTTTAGCTGCTCATACATGAGTAAATTTTTGTTATAAATTATGTCTGAAATATGCAAAAACTGCTTAGAAGATTGGGATTTGGTTGCTAAACATAAGTTTTTTAGTAGAAATATGCTGTCTCACTGAGAGGTGACAGGGAAGATGGGAATAAGTGTCATGTTAAACATGGTAATCAGTTATTTATTTATTTATTTATGTGTGTGTGCAGAAGTGTCAAACTGTGGGAAGACATGTGAAGGTGAAAGTGATAATCAGTGGCTGGGCGTCAGCTTGTCAAGACAACCAGGAGAAAATGGACATGTCCTGGTAATGCACCCTATGATATTCCTGTTATTTGTCACTGAGGCTACCTACATCTTTTTTTGTGTTTTTTTCTTTTTGTCGATGTTTATTTTTTATGACTGTAGATCAACAAAAAATGTTAAATTTACTGTCTTAGAGACACAATTTTTTACCATTTATATCCTTTTTTTAAAAAGAAAAAATGAAATGTACTCTCAATTTAATCTGTTGTAAACTGAAAATATGACACAGAGCAACAATTTTATGATGCTTTCTTTCCACATAGCTTATGTTTTCATTGTGACCATACTGGTGTCACAAAACAGTGACACAGTGATAATATACAGATGTCTCAGTCTGCCTTAAAGGACAACTTTCTTTTTTTTCAACCTGGACCTTGTTTCTACACTGTACATTGCATTTTGGGATTTTTGTTGTCCTAATGTATTATTTTATGTCAAATTAACAATCTTCTGATATGTTGTTGTTATAGGTTGAAATACTTAATCATATCATAAACACACAAAAATCATTCCATTTAACTCAAAATTTTAAGGCAGCCCTTTAACACATATTTTTAAGTTAAACCTTTTACAGTGTAGGAGTTTAGACGTGCATTTCTGCATCACTTTGACTCCTAGGGAAGATTTTAAGTTGAGTCGCCCTTTGGCGTTCATCCATATAATGGGAGAGACGTGGCAGCCTCTCTATAAGACATTATCTGCAGCAAAACTCCTTAATTTCATCAATGCTTTAAGTAGAATGAACGAACAAATGAGTACTATTGTCCTGTGAGTTCAGAGTTTCATGGATTGAAGTTAATTGGTGTCTAGGTCGGGAGTTGCTCTTCTCAGCTCTACTGCAGCAACGCGCATCAGGAACATGTTGTGGTCTGTAGAGTGCAGAGAAACCCCCCCCCCAATAACTAAAGGAGATTTAACTCTGAACTCACAGGACAATAGTGCTCGTCTGTTTGTTCATTCTACTTAAAGTATTGGTGAAATATACGAGTTTTGCTGAAGATAATGCCTTATATAGAGGCTGCCCTGTCGCTCCCATTATACGGATGTACGTAGAAAGGCGACTCAATGTAATATCTTCCGAAGGAGTCAAAGTGATACAGAAATTTTACCGGTTAGTAAATGCACATATAAACACCTAGAAATAAGGTCCAAGTTGAAAACAACGGAAAGTTGCCATATTATAATTTTAATCGTTCTGTATGTTGGCTCACCGTGTAGAAAGAAAATGTGTCAGTCAGTAATTTTCTGTACCGCTTATCCAGTTCAGGGTCGCAGGGCTTGCTGGAGCCTATCCCAGCTATTATTAGGCGAGAGGCAGGGTACACCCTGGACAGGTTGCCAGTCTGTCGCAGGGCCAACACAGAGAAACAGACAACCATTCACACTAACACTCCTAGGGGCAATTTAGAGTGACCAATTAACCTAACATGCATGTCTTTGGATGGTGGGAGGAAGCCGGAGTATCTGGAGAGAACCCATGCATACACGGAGAGAACATGCAAACTCCACACAGGAAGGTATCTGTTGGAATTGCTCGAACCCCCTCCCCAGCTGGGAGTCAAACTAGTGACCCTCTTACTGTGAGGCTGTGGTGCTAACCACCATGCCACCATGCAGCCCATGAGAGAAATGTGTTCATTTCTGAAATTTCACAGAAATAAACACAGCATCTAGTTCTTGTTTATATTTTCTCTCAGCACTGTTTTGTGGAACTAACCTAGATAACCAGTAAATAACAAAGGCCAACACCATGGTTGTCTTTCTGGAGAGAATCTTTTACTAAGACTTTTTTGTACAGTGGCTATGCCATACCAGTTCAAGAAGAACTAGGCAACAGTGCTGTTGTTAAAAGTAAAGCACTACTCTGTGCAGCCTCCCAGTTTGCATATTCAGCTCAGTCAGTACCACTGTTTAGGGTTCATATGTGTACCATCAGCACCTAAACTTCAACTCCCCCCATAGCACCTCTGAACTTGCATACAAGGCATATAAGCCCATCAAAGTGCATCGGTTCCCTCTTGAATGTGCTGTGTGAAAAGAACTTCTCAACTTTTGCTCCTGCATGAGCGATAAGAATGGGGCAGCCTCTGTTTGCTTTCTGTTTTACTGGTTTCTCCTTCTATAGTTTGCATAGATATGCAGCAGGACCAAGAATGTTATACACACAGAAAAACAGTCTGTCATGAGTCATGGGAGCAACAACACTGCTGCTAACGTGTGACTTAGTAATGAGTCCCTGTCACATGTTGTCTTTGTGTTGCATGCTGTGTGTGTGTGTGTGTGCGTGTGTGTGTTCAGGCATGTGCTCACCGCTGGAAGAACATCTACTTCTCGAGAAAGGATAGCCAGAGCAACAAGCTGCCTAACGGGGTCTGCTATCGCTATGGCAGCGACCTGAGACACTCCCAGCCCTTCATCCCCTGCTACAGAGGTATATATACACACAGCAGGAATTCATCTTCAACTTTCTGTTGGCCAAAGGGGGGGATATACCCAACACTCACATACCCATACGTGCACACTTATTTTTCTTGCAATGAAACTCACTTTATTGATGAAAGTGAATGTCACTGGTTCCAAGCAGCTCAGCCTTTCTGTGAAGATTCCTTTTTCCAAGAATACAAACAATAACTACCCAATGCTTAACTCTATCCTGAATTGTTAGTGCTTTTTCTAGTTTTGCATTGTACCAGCACACACTTCCTCTTACAATGGAAAGAAAAAAACAATTAAATACTGAGCACAATTTATAGAATACGGTTAAAAGTTTGAAGAGGCTGCAAGTAAAGGATTTCTCATTGGCTGGAACTACACCTGCAGGTCATTTTTTAATTGCAAAAAGATAAACTTGTAGTCCTCCAAACATCTACAGAAAATCAGCAGAATTGATGGTATGCATGAACTGAACGTTGATGGACGACAAGTTAACTTAAGCCGAGAAGGCCCAACCTTGGCAACCAACATTCATTTTAATGAAAAACACAATGAAGCACAAGAATGTTGATATTTTCTATCTCTGATCCACACCTTTACACAATTTAAGTTTTGCAACATGTACTTCCTCCAGAAAAGCTAATGGGCTCTTTCCAGCTATTGCTCTCAGAGCTGAAACCAACAGCAGAACCAAAAACCAAGTTAACCCCAGTTTCAAGCTGTTCCATACTTTGAGTACCAATGCAAATGTGGAAGTGGAGAGAGCTAAAATAGGTAGTCACACATTTGCTGGAGTTTTTCAGAAACACTACGCAAATGTACTGTATGTTCAGTTCTTAGTCACTAACTGGGCCAAGAAGGTAACTTTAGAGTACCAGTTTATAAACTTCTTGGGCAGTTCAGGGAGTTGTTTGAGGGAAGAAAACTTTAGTTTTACAGCTTAGTTTAGGATAAATTATTTGTCTAAATAAATAGGATACAGTAAAGAGCAAAAGGGTGAATGTCCTCATAAAGACTGATAAACCATGCCTTACAAACTCATGTGTGTGCGTGTGTGTGTTTGTGTGCATATGAGTGTGAAACCAGCAGCTGCTGAACCCCAGAAGGAAAACATTTGAATTTTCTCTTCTTTGTTTGCTGATCTTAACCTCTTGACACTTCTGGATATCTCTTATAGACCACCACAAGAATTTTGGTAAAGATTATGGATCATGCCAAGCGGGTATTTCCAACTTCCTAACAGAGGTCAGTAATGCACAGGCCACAGTCTTTGTCAAAACTCATCTGTCCTCCCTGAACCACAAGCAGACTTTATGCAGTCTGTGGCGATGTGTATGGTGATTTTGCATACAGGAGCTGATAGAAGCTATCAGCTTTTTTTTCCTTCTTAAATGAGGAAATTTCCCTGCTGTTGAAAAGAGAACAAATTTTTCTGCTTATTAATTCACTGCTTCTATTTTAAGGCTACTCATATAAAACTTCATGTCATCTGCTAACATGTCACTTGCAGTATTGTCAATTTAACATTTTGATGCTTTCTGTCCGATATACGTCCATGTACTGACTTGGGTAAAAAGGCTTTTGACCATTCTGCACCTTCTGCATAGAGTTTGTTGTGTAAAAAAATGGAAATAGATTGCTGATTTCCAGGGCTCCCTTGAAAAAGGGTTTTGATCTCAGTGGGATTTTCCAGGTTGAATGAAGGTTACATGAAAATAAGTAACAGAGCTTTGAATGAAGAATATATAGTAGTAATCCAGTGGGTCTTGTTCTTTCAGGATCTGATCATCATGGGGGCACCGGGAACATCTTACTGGACAGGCTCAGTTCTGGTCTACAACACATCCAGTGGAGCAGTATCAGCATATCTGGATGATGGAACTGGAGTTGTCAGCTATGGAAGCTATCTGGGTAACTAATACACTTCTCACTGCACTTTTCTAACTCCTTTTATAGCTTTAATGGGGTTTCCCACTTTAACATTTTCACTGTACCATTAGTTCTCATGAGTTGAAAAAGAGAACAAAATAGGGAACCATTAAGAATCTCTCATCACTTTAAAAAACTGCATGTAGGACTGGGTGTCATAGCTAATTTTCTGAATTGATTCTATTCAGAATTTAGCCTGATTTAATTAAATTTTGATTGAATCCAATTAGATTCAGCATTGATTTTTTTTTTTTACAGATATTTATGTAACAACACCAATTTATCTTAGATATTAAAGAGATTATTAGATCACTATTTTTTGTAAAACACTGACCATCAAAATCAGATTGGCCACAGTACATATTTCAGAAGTACATGCACTTCTGAAATATGACATTTGAAAAATGATATAGTGTGATATTTATTTATTACATTTTGACTTCAATTCCTGTTGTTTTCAAAACATTTGGTGATTGTTGAACATAGCTGAGCCCACAGTCTAAGTGTTAGCTGGTAATGTGAGAAGTAATAAGCTCCTAAATAATTGACAGCTGAATGTAACTCAATAGTACACGGAAAAAATCCAAATTTGTTATTATCTCAGCGAGAGTAGCTGATTTTGGACAGAAGTGACACAGACAACCTTTCAACTGTGCACATATGCTAAGATCTCACCGAGCATCGCTAAATCATATGAGAGTAGGGTCACTGTTGTCACTGGAGAAGAAAATGTATCCTAAAAAAATTGGATCTTTGTTTCATGAGTTGCTATTTGATTAATGAAATTTTAATGGATTCAAATTGATTAATCCAGTGGTTCCCAACCTGGGGTCCAGGAGGTCCACAAAGCTTTGTTTAGAGTCAGCGTGATTAAAATGAACCCTTTTAAGCCCAAACCAAGAAAAATGGGGAGAAAATTCTAATTTTTTTTTTATCTTAAGTCTTTATTAGGCCCTTTAACAAAATATGGGGAAAAAATGAACAAAAAACATTTTTGTGAATAAACCATTTATTGCTGTGCATAATGTCAAAATTATTGTTGTGTAGTCTTCTGCCTCCTGCTATCAGGTGTATCAGATTGTGTACAACAGAGTTTTAAGCAAAGTTTTTACCATAAAGTGATACAAGGTCTCAGATGCAAAGGTTTTTTTTTAGAAACTGCATGTATCAAATATGATGCATACAGCTTTATAGGGCTATGAACATGTCCAGACTGAGTTGAGGTTAAGATTTTTCTATCATTTTGGTTTGGTTACATCATGGTTTTATCAAAGGACAGGACTGGAGTCACCCAGAATGCACCATTTGTCATGAGAAACTGGCGAATGAAAGCATAAAACCAAACATGGTTAACCCAGCTTAACAGTAATGTTAAGTAAGACGTGCTCTACTTAGTTTGTAGGGTATGTTGTAGATTTTTTCAGTACTGTTTGGTCACAGAATTAGTTTTAAATATTACACTGAGTAACACGGCACAACGCTACAGTGAGTTTCCTAAGTGAGACACTGTTTGATGAACTTCCTTTAGTTAGCAAAGCTGCTGTGTGAAAACCAACAGTTTTGTGTAAGTGTGACTTCTGTGGCTGCAATTCCTGTTAACGTGAGAAGCTGGGTAGGACATACTGAGCCGAGGAAGGACAGTTTTTCTGTATATGCAGCACTTGTTAATTGCCTCACACCGTTTACACCACACACCACATCTATAACTTTAAGGCAAAATTTCAGTGCAGCTGCAGGTGTTGAAGTTCCACTCATCCCTCCTCACTGCTGTCACTGAAAAACTCTTATGCTCTAGAACTGGTTCAGGACTGGTGCCAGAACCAGTTCTAAGTTGGTTATAGCTAAGAACTGGTTTGCATTTTCACAGGCAGAGCCACGTCATTACTGTAATTGTCTTTTCCAGTATACTGTATGTCTGAACGAGGGGTGGGAATCTTAAGGCACATCACAATTCGACTGAATTACAATTCAGATAATAATAATAATAATAATGCATTTTATTTATAATGCACTTTACATTTGAAGATAAATCTCAAAGTGCTACAGAGAAAAGGTTAAGACAGATAAAAGCACACACTGGTCTGAATAAAAGCAATGTAAAAGTAACACACAGTAAAACACGTTAAGAACCCAATAAACATTATTGGAAGGCCTTTCGGAGTAAAAATGTTATTAAAAGTTTTTTAAAAGATTCCACAGACTGGGGAGCTCTCAGGTAGGCTGGGAGAGCGTTTCACAACCGTGGAGCCGCAGCCTGAAAGGCTCTGTCTCCCATCGTCCTCAGCTTTGTCCTTGGGACACTGAGGAGATGGGTGTCTGTGGAGCGGAGGTTTCTGCTGCTTCTGGGTGGACGGAGGTCTTTAATGTATGCTGGTGCATTTCTGTGAATGGACTGAAATGTGAGGAGACAGATCTTATACAGTATTCAATCCTCACATTAACCGGGAGCCAGTGAAGGGAGTGGAGAATAGGAGTGATGTGGTCAAACTTGCGTCTCCCTGTCAGGATCCGGGCAGCGCTGTTCTTGATATGGCCATGATGTAATTACAAAACAAGTATTGATGCATTTTTTTCCTGTATGACTACTTGACTACTGTTACTTGCCAAATGGAAACATGTATGGTATCATGTTTCTCACATTCGTCATGATATACAACAAAGAACAAAACTTGCTCATCTTTTGGTTAATGCAGGACAATTTCTTTCTCCATCACGTGAAAGCAAAACATGGAGCTGCATCAAATATTAACGGACTTGGGTTGACCATATTTCTATCAGAACTTTCTTTTACCACATTCTTCCATATCTTACCATGAGACATTTCTTCTGTCATCCTACATCCTGCATGCATGTTTGTTTTAGTTGTGTTAATCCACAGTGCCCCTTGCATTGTAGTCTGATTTTCATATTTGGTCCAGTTGAAGTGAGCCAAGAGCATTGGATATGCACCCACCCAATGCAGAGGGTACTGGTTGGATTTCACGCTCAGCCATTATGTCTGTTATGTGCATGCCACAGGCGGTCCGAGTTCTACACTTCTGCAGTTTTGTATACTATTTCAACATTTGTAAATTGATCATAAATCGTCCATGTCCGCATAGCAATGTATATAAAAGAGGTAGAGTCCCCCTTTCCCCTTGGTTCTAGTCTGAAAATTGCAGGGTGCAGTGTATTCTCAAAGATCACTATTTGTCTCATTTCACTTGCCATTCTTTTTTATTTTCAGTCTCTAGTCATATTCTGTTTTAACAATAGTCAGTTTTTCTAACGCCAACCAGGATGCCCAAACATTGTGGAGAATACTGCAAAAGGAGTTTGTAAACACTGTTCAAAGTAGGTTCTGTTTTGGCCTGCTCAGGTTATTTCAATTCCCAGATATATTTACTGGCTCAACCATGACTTGGTTTTAAAGTAACACCAGTTTTTTTGGGCTGGAACCAGCACTTCAGCTGTCAATGTGACTTAAAGATCCTATCTTGCCCACTATAGGCAGTTCTTACTGTAGCTCAAAATATTTTTGTGAGTGATAAAGTACCATTGGGAAACATTATACAGCTTTATGTGGTCTGTCTCACTGTTCACTGCATTAGACAGATGGATTTTTCTGCAGGAGGTTGTGTATTACCACCATGAAACTGCCTCATTTCTACCTTATCAAACATGTTCCAGCTCTCTGAAATGACACTTCTTTTTTAGCTCTAAAACTTATTATAAGCAAAACAAGCTGTCGGTACCGTGGCTGAGCCTTTCCACCTTTCAGTACAACATTAAGAGTGTCAACAATACAGATTCAGAACAAAATTTTTAATACATAACAATCTGAAGGAACCAAATCTGTCAATATGCTGGTTGGAACTGGGTCAGAAGTCAAAAGTTAGAAAAAACCAAAGCGTGTTTATGTGGATTCAAGTCTGAGAATCACTGGCATTGCATTTAGTTAGAGGACAGGAAAACACGGGTCAGGTTTTGTGTTGCATTTGTGACACCAT
The DNA here is from genome assembly GCA_023101725.1 of Atherinomorus stipes. Classification (NCBI taxonomy): domain Eukaryota; kingdom Metazoa; phylum Chordata; class Actinopteri; order Atheriniformes; family Atherinidae; genus Atherinomorus; species Atherinomorus stipes. The sequence continues at coordinate 52,481 of JALJCO010000433.1, forward strand.
GCAAACACAATGTCATGTTTATATCTGCTGAACAGGAAGCCATGCAGAAAGCTGTGATGTTTTGAGGATGCAGTGTTTTCTGTTTTCTGCCTGGCTGAAAGAAAACATCTTCATCTGCGCATACAGCAACTGTGTAGTAAAACAGTTAATAATAATAAGTGTTGGTTAATTTCTTTTGCAAAGACTGATGTAGGACTCACACATCCTTGCAAGGAGAAATTGTGCATCTTTGTTTTGGCCTTGTTGAAGAAGCAAATAATCATAAGTCACATCACTCATGTCAGAGTGATCACTTGATAAGTTTCCAAGTATTTACCACAACCACAAACACAAATGTCAGGCTGAACCAGGCTTAACTAAGGGAGTCATTTCCCCTCCTTAAATTTAGGTTTTGCCATTTTAAGTTTGATCTAATCCTCTTTATTTACTTTTAAATGCTTTTTCTGCACCTGACTGTGATGCTTATAATGTTTATGTATGTGTGTATGATTTAAAAAAGGTAGTTTGTTAAAGAATTACACGTCAGCCCACTTCTTGGCCATGTGACTTACTGGAGTCTTGCTGTCATAGAGAAACTATTTTTTACACAAAGTGGCATTCATTGAGTTCACGAAAGCAAATGAAACAAACTTGAGAGACTTTTGGATAAGAACATGAAATGTAGTTATGCTGAGCCCAGTAATATACAAAAAGTTTAGATAAAAGTGTCATTAGTTTTAATGTCAATGCAGTCCATTTTCCTGTACAGTACTGGGAACATTAGGCTAAAACACTACACAACATTGTTGAAATGAAAAACACTAGCATTTATAATCTTTCTTATGGGTGCCATGTGAACTTTTCTTGGAAACAACAAAAATTGAATTATCCATCTCACATGTAATAGATTATTTTGTAAATGCTGTATAAAGTTGGCATCAATGGTCAGCATTTGCTGTCTGACCTTTGACTCACAGGGAGGAAACACAGAGTTAAACTCTCCGGATATTTGTAAATGTGTAAGTGACAAAACCACCCCCCAACCCCAAAAGAAGAAGCTCTGAACCTAAAGCCTGGAGGTGGATTCTGGGGCGGGGTTGGTGTTAAAATACTATCAGCAGCAATGATAGCTGTGAAAGTTAGTCGCAGTGTGCACAGGTTTGCACAAAGAAAAAAAGCTGGGCATGCTGCAGTGATTCACTTTAATCTGCAACACCTGCAGGATGTTTTCTTTTGAGATTTACCTAATAAGAAACCTTTAACCCTCAACAATATGCTTCAATAAAACTTACATTCAAAAGTATACACAAAGTAGACTCAGGAGAATGTTTTTTTATTGTTTGTTTACAGTTACATTTTGTTTGTGATATAGGAACATCAATAAACATTACAACATTGTGTCCTACTGTTGTTTAGGTTACTCTGTTGGAGCTGGTCACTTCCTGGATCCTTCTACTTTGGAGTTGGTGGGTGGAGCTCCACAATACCTCCAGAGAGGCAAGGTAAGATCACAGACCTTTTCTGTGTGTATAACAACTTTAATGAGTGTCAGCAGTACAGTTTGTTCCTTTAGATGATATTTTTAGTTATTACTAAGCTTCAGCCTGTGCTTGTTGCAGGTCTTTGTCTTTACAACAGACAAGAACCTGCTACGCATCATCGCTGAAGTGTCCGGAAAAGAAGTAAGAAGCTGTTTATCTTTTAGCGTCCTCATTCAGAACAGTGAATCACAAAGCAACTAATATGTGTCTTTGTGTAGCTTGGATCTTACTTTGGCTCCAGTGTATGTGCGGTTGATCTGAATGGTGATGGCTTGTCAGACCTGCTAGTTGGTGCTCCCATGGCAACGGGCGCCATTAGAGAGGAGGGAAGTGTCCATGTGTACATCAACCAGGGGCAGGTAATAGCCTATATGAACTCATGAATATGAATATTCATGTTATTCAGTGTTAAGTTCACAACTTTACTGTTTAAATTCTGGCTTTCCTGGTATTTCTTTAATGACCAAGATTTGTTTCTGTTTTCCTACAAACTGACTTAGGCACAGTTAGTGGAGACAGAGTTTCAGCTGAGAGGCAGCAATGCTTATGCTGCCCGGTTTGGAGAGACTATAGCAGACCTTGGAGACTTGGATGATGATGGCTTCCCAGGTAACAATCATATCTCACCTATGTTTTTTTTTTTTCATTCTTTAAACCTAAAACCAATGAAACTATTTCTACTGTTGTAAATTTATGTACTAGTTCTGCAACACTGCTTTACTTTCTCTTTTAGTATAAATTATTTTATTCAAGTTGAACACAAAGGTCAGATTTCCAACTCATGAAGATGCTGGAACCCCCAGTAACAGCTGCTTGAAAATAAAACATTGCTTCCTTGCACATTAGAGGTGGTAGTTGTAGCAATAAGGTATTTATTAGCACACAGCAACTTGTGTACCTTTATCAGTGAACATGTTATGGTGTTTTAATGCACAGCATACAGTATAGTGCAATGTTATCAGCTTGTTTTGCTAATAACAGCTTGCTCTGTCAGTGAGCATAAAAATATGTAAATTCGACTGGTTTTCCAACTTGCAGCTTAAACACAGTCAGCTCTTGTATGAAATAATTTAATGCTCTGAGTTCTGACTTTTAGGCAAATTGAAAAAAAAGGCAAAAAAAAAAAAAGTTGAATTGTGACATTCTTTTTTGGGCTTATCATACACATACAGTAATGTTACTTGTACAACTACCAAAACTAAATGGGCTAACTGATAAACTAACAGTGTTGCAACATAACTTCTTCAATTCACTCATTCCTTTTCCATACCTTCTTTATTCTATTCAGGATGACTGCCTCTCATTCTGCTTATTATTATCACTGGTTTCTCTCATCTTGAAAATAATACTGTTACTGTGTTATATTTCAAATAATACTAGTAACTACTACCATACTATTGGTTCTGTCATTACTGATGTGACTGCTACCAGATAGTTACCTTAAGTGGCTCACATTGAGCTGCTCTGGGTTAACTTCTCTTCTCTGGAGCACTCTGACAGGGCTAATTAGAAGGGTTTAAGTGCTGTTTTTTTCAGAACTATCAGCTCGTTTCTTTGCTGCTGTAGTTGCAAGTTGCAACTCAGGGCCCCCAACCCACCACCTTGTCAGTAGCTGTCACAACTGTCAAGTATCACCCTAACTGACTTGCATTTAAAAACACCATCAGTGTGGGTGTGTGTGAAGGGTGGAGTGTGTTATTAAGTTCATTAAACGGTAATGACAAACTGTTGCTGCTTTGTAACTGAACATGCCCTGTAATCTGCCACTGCTAGATAAAAAGCTGTGTGTGTGTACGTGTGTGTGTGTGCTCATATTACTCATGTTGCGGGGACATTTACGTTTACACAGTTACATGTGTGGGCTTGTCTCCCTTTTGGGAGAAAAAAACGAAATGAGCATCAGAAATTTCTAAATGAAGACTCAGACGGGTTTTGGTTATACTGTAGTTGGGGCTGAATGTACAAGACAGTGTAATGTCATCTAAAGGCTGATGCAGTGTGTGTGTTAATTCCAATTAATGGGTTAAGCGTGGTTGCTGCTCGGTGGCATGGTGGTGAGCACCGTAGCCTCACAGTAAGAAGGTTGACAGTTCGAGTCCTGGCTGTGGGAGAGGGGTTTTAGCAATTCCAGCCAACAGTGGCCTTCCTGTGTGGAGTTTGCATGTTCCCCCCGTGTGTGCGTGGGTTCTCTCTGGGTACTCCGGCTTCCTCCCACCATCTAAAGACATGAATGTTAGGTTAATTGGTTGCTCTAAATTGTCCCTAGGAGTAAATGTGAGTGTGAATGGTTGTTTGTCTCTGTGTTGATCCTGCGACAGACTGGCGACCTGCCCAGGGTGTACCTGCCTCTCGCCTGATAATAGCTGGGATAGGCTCCAGCAACCCTGCGACCCTGGATTGAATAAGCGGTACAGAAAATGAATAAGTGGTTTAAACATGTTCCAAAACTGACGAATGTTAAAAAAGAGTAAACAGGGCTTAGGGTATTGAAGAACTCACGTTAGAAATTAATGACAACGCTGGTGTTTGCTAATGTTTATGCTCTTTATCTGAAAAACTTTCAATAAAACATTTTCCAGCTGCTCTAATTTTTTTTTTTTTAAAATATCATATTAAGTTAATAAAGCCAACAGGACATTTTTGACGCACAGTGGCACCAAAATGATAACCTGATTTACATCATCTGGGTGCGTTCAACAAGTACACGCGGGGGCGTTCCCTTTCCTCACGCACTCCATCTGAGTAAGGCGACAGTTGTAGGTGATTTCGTCTGGATAGGAGCCAATCACTAATCGCGGGTGGGACTTTTGAAGGATGGGCGGCGTTTTGGCCGGATGTGATGTAGAAGCACAGGCGACAGCAGTGTAGTCAGTCAGTTATTTCAGACAACAACAATCATGGCGGCTTGCCGTAGGAATCAGAGCGACGAAATTGATTTGGCTATTTCCACTGTTTTGTCAAATCTTCCAAATATATCTTCCTTGAAAGACGAACAGAGGACGGCTTTGAATGCGTTCGTTGGTGGTGATGATGTTTTTGCCCTTCTACCGACCGGGTTTGGCAAGAGTTTGATCTATCAGATGGCTCCACTGGTCGCTAAAGCAACGGGAAGAGTGCAGGATCCCATCGTTATCGTGGTCTCCCCCCTGTACACCGCTCGTACTAGCGTCGCCGCCGCCGCCATGTTGTTTGACTGAAGCTTTTTGAGCTTGATAACATGTTTTGATAACTCGATCCTCTATGCGTGGTGGCTCTGGTGTCGCTCTGAGTTGCGTCACGGGTTGCGTCATTCGGTTCAACGTGAGTGGCTGAAGTAGCGTGTCAGTCAAGATGACGGACAGATCTTCTATCCAATCACATGCAAGAGTTTTAGAAAAAAAAGACTAATTTGAAATGACATCGGGTTAACTCCCTCCCCAGATGGTATTGCAAATACCAGGTGGCGGGAGTCAGGTTACCAAAATGAGCTGAGTTGGTGCTGATTTTGTAAGGATAGAAGGTAAATAGCAGCATAAATCACTGTAAAAAAGGAAAGAAAAAACCTGGAGGAAAAAGTATTCATTAGTACATTATCCAGCTTCATGTTATAGTATAGGAAGATCAGTTCTGACCTGATTTTTAGTTTTTACCCCAAAATGTCAAAGTATACATCGAAATACAGCTGATACCTGCCCCCCAAAAATATGCTGTTTAAAATTTAGGTTCAAGTAAAACAAGAAGACAAGGAAAACACAATCTTTTGACTTTAACAATGAGTTTCTATTTTCTGCAATAATTTTCTGAAAGATTCATATAAAAAGCAAGAGGAAGTATCGGTTATTTGGATGTAAATATTAGTAAAATAGTGTGTTAAATTATGAGGCAATATGGAAACAAAAACTTCTTGTATGTGTGTGTGTGTGTGTTTGTGTGGAGATGTGGCTGTTGGTGCCCCACAGGAAGATGATCTTAAAGGAGCCGTCTACATTTACAATGGCAGGAAGGAGGGCATTTCATCAACTCCGTCTCAGGTACAAATTTTAACGATTCAAAGACTTGTATTGTGTATACACTGTTTTGTAGACACAATACCACATGCTTAATCTAATAACACTGAAAGAACTCAAATGGTTGTTGAACACACCACTAAAAAAAATGCAGCGTGCTGGTAGTGAAGACAACTACTAATTTAATTTTATTTCAAAACTTTGACATATTCAACGTAATTAAAAAGATTGTGTCACTGTTTACTTTAAGGAAGAGGGGAAGCAGCAAGTAATTAAAATACTCAGATCAGTATTCAAGCAGTTCATTTGAGCAGGTGTATTAACCACTGGTACTGTAATTACCGTATGTTTTTTCATGTGGTGTTTCAGAGGATTTCTGGATCCTCCCTGGGCCGTGACCTGCGGATGTTTGGACAGTCACTAAGTTCTGGCATTGACATTGATGATAATGGCTACCAGGGTAAATCATTTAAATGTTAAATGACTGAATGAATGAGTGTTTTTTTTTTCTTTTTATTGGTGCCATTGTACATTGTCATTACAGATGCAAATACTCAAGACATTAATGCATATCAAGCGTACAGCATTCTTCTGATGTCTTATATTACTGTTTAAACTTTGTCTATGTAAGTTATCTTCTATGGACATTCAGGGAAGGCAAGGGTTCCATATACATCCAGAGAAAAAGTACAAAAAATAGAGTAAACCAGTTAGTATTAGTAATTTGGCCTCATAGTCTTTAAGTAGTACTAAAAATAAATAAATAAACAAAGAAAGACAAAGCATTAAGACACAGATAAATAAATTGCAGAAAATAATAATAGAAAAGCATGAATGTTCCTTCAATGCGTCTAATCAAAAAAATCAGGTCTCACGGGTTTAATAAATTTCACCCATGCTGCCCAGTGTGATCTGAACAATTCTTGTCTTAGATTTAAAGAGAAAGTTACTTTTTCCATTCTATAAATTTCTATAATTACCTCTATCCAGTTATTTACTGTAGGTCCAGCCTGCATCATCCATCTTTGAGTGAGAGCCTTTTTACCTGCTGTCAGCAAAATAGCTATCAAGAATCTGTTGACACTTTTGATTTCAGAAGATATATAAATTAAGTACATGGTCAAAGGGTAATTTGGTGTCAAAGACGCTCTGTGTAATTCTATGAAATTCCTTCAAATAATTCTGTATTGACATTCCCAGAAAATGTGGAAGTAGTTTGCAGCTGTGCACCCACATTTCCTCCAGCCCTCAACACTGCCATTATCATATTGTGCCTTCAAATAGGGAGTAATGAAAAAATTAGCAACATTTTTCCAGCAATATTCTTTCCATGGATGAGATGTTGTGCCTTTCCATTGAAAGCAGCATATATTTTGCCGTTCTTTAGCCATTATTGCTAGTTTACTTTCCTTCTCCCAATGTTCTTTTATGTATCTTGTGGAGCTAGGTTTCAGATTAGTGAGGTTTTAATATTTTAAAGGCTTTATCCTGTCACAGCATTTGCCAAGCTGTGTCTGTTTTTATTTGATCTGTTGAAATCTGGTGTCATTCTGTGCCTCTGCAGATGTGGCAGTTGGTGCTTTCCTCTCCGACTCAGCTGTGGTTCTCAGGTAAAAATAGAGCGGTTTCCTGTTTAAACAACACTTAAAAGTGTCCCATTTTTAAGTGTGTTTACCTTCTCAGTGTACTGTATAGAAAGAAACTTTCCCTATTTTGTAAATTCTATTAGAGCAATCACCCAAATTAAAACCTTAATAAAATCCAACTAATATATCACTACACTGAGGCCCAGTCAACATGCTGTAACAGTTTCTCTGATGATTTCCTCAAGGACCCGTCCAGTAATTCAGGTAAAGGCGTCTTTGACCCTTCCTGATGAGATTGACCAGCAAGTGGCACTGTGCCGAGACCATAGACCTCCAACTGTCTGCTTCAACATAACTATCTGCTTCAGTGTCATGTCCAGACGTTTCAGAGGAGCTATAGGTACTTAGTACCCAGATTATAATAAGACTGACAAGATTCAGTCAGAAACTTGTTTGAATCACTTTTGTTTTTTTCATTTTTGTCCTCAGACCTTCAGTATAATTTGACTTCTGATGTCCTCCATAAACCATCCTTCCCTCATCGTTTCTATTTCCACGGTAACGGGTCATCAAATAGCACAAGGGGCCGTGTAAGAGCTCACCACGGCCATCTCACTTGTGCAACACATGTGGCTTACCAAAAGGTAATACACTTAAACAAGCAAAAGAAAAAAAAGTTCATACTGTAAAGAGTGTAGCTGTGGAGATGCCAACATTGTTTATTTCTCATGTGTTTCATCCACAGAAAGATGTGAAGGACATTTATACTCCAGTTAAATTTGAGGTTTCCTATGGTCTCAGAGAAACTAACACCCAGAGAGTCTCCTCCAAAGCCTTTCCTCCATTAAAACCAATTCTGCAGAAGAGCGCAGGACATCACAACACCATCAGCAACCAGGTACCGGCTAATCTGACATGCTAGACAGTTTGTCTTTGTTGGCTCCATCTGTCCATCAATAAATCAAACCTATTTAAATGGAAGAAAACCAGCTGGTCTGAAGTCAGACTCACAGCACCCAATGAGAATGTCCTGCTAATCCAGATGTGTTTACAGCTGCAATGCTTCATCTGCAGCACATTGACTAACATCCTGCTCCTGTGTGTCCACCCCTCGCCCCCCTGACTCATAAAAACAGGGCAAGAACAATTAACAAGGAGGAATTCACAGCTGGAGTTAGTCATGAGGTCATTATTATTAGTCATCTGTAACTTTGAGGTCAGGAGTCAGGGGTCACGGGAGCTGTGTGTCATCGGTGAGGGAATTATGACTGCTGCAATCATTCATTATCATCGGTGTCATAAACCGTCTGCTTCTCTGCTTCTGCTAGACTCGCTTTGCTCGGTCCTGCTCTCTGGTGAACTGTTCAACCAACATGCAGATGAGAAGTGAGCTAGTGTTGTCAAAGTAAGAACACACACACACACACACATCCAAACACACAAACACAACACCCAGACAGCATGGAAGAAGAAATGAAAAAGGATTATTTAAAAAAACAAACAAAAAAAAAGATGTACTTTTAAGTTTTAGTTGGAATGTAAGACACACACGCACACACACACACAGAGGTCACCATGGCTTCACCTCAGCTGTTTTACGTGCAAGATAAACAACACAAGCCATTTAGCTCTGTAATGATAAAAAACAAGGAGGTTTTTCCCCTCACAACACATGATGGTAATTAAGCTGCAGGCGCACTGAGGAGGAATCATTTACAATCTCGGTCAGCATCTTTGCTTTTATCTTTGTTGTAGCGGGGCTGCTGGGGTTTTTATGACTTTGTTGATTGAGGTAAAGCAGTAGAAATATGCATTTCACTACAGTATAAATTAAAGTCAGTTATATATTTGTGCATGCTCATACTGTAGCTCCGTAATGTGAATAAGTTAAGTGTCTGAGAATTCAGCAGAAAACTTAACGGAGGAGTCCAAAGTCCCTCCAGCGTTTCTGTTTCTCTGCTGTTGTTCTGTTGAACAACAGCATTCAAACTTAGCGCTCCTCCCTCTCAGGCTAATGGCCGCCTCGTTCTAGCTAGCCTATTCAACTCCAACTTCTCCTTCAGAACTCAGAAGCAGGTACAAGCCAAACTATTATTAACCTGGTTTTCCAAAGCGCATTATCTGAAGCTCTTACCTTTTCTTCGGTGCATCCACGGTGTTTTCTTTCTTTCTTTTTTTTTCCTTCGAGAGTTCGAGTGACTGGCGTCTGCTGCAATCATGAGCTTATTTCCACACAGCGTCATGGTCTTAGCTCTGTCATTGGCTGCCGATACAAACAGAAATCTCCACCCAGAAACGTCCCGACCAGACCAAAACAATACAAAAGAGCGAATTACAGGCAGGAGGAGAGAGAGTGGCATTCAAGCGCACCACGGCACGGGAGAAGAGGCCCAAAGGCGGGTTTTGAGACGGATTTCACTTGCTCAAGTTTAACGTTTATTTTTTACGGGGGGAACTTCGGACTATACCTTTAACTTTTTGAATTGTCAAAAAATTTTAAAAGAGCTGCATTGTTACATACAATATTTCAAAGAGTTGATGGACAGATAGAAACAAATGTCAGTTTTTTTATGCAAGATTTTGTTACTTTTACTATTAGTTTTGTGGTGGCAGCTAATACGCTGTTTATTAATAACATGTTTAAAAAAAAAAGCCTACAGTGCCAACTTCTGATGGCTTTACATCATCACCTGTTAACCACTGATGTGCTCCAAAAAGACTTGAGCCTTTATTTCAAAAAGTTGTTGAAAACAGCCAATGTGATAAAGTTAATGTGAAAATGACTAAACTGTGCCAGAGCTACAGGGAATGAGAGTTATCTCAATGAGAAGCCAATCTCGCCACCAGGATCATCACTGTCCCTTGAAGATCTTTATCCTTAAAGATAACTGGGCTGCTGCCCCGTTTTAAACTGTTTTCAATAACCTCGCAATGAAGTCTCTTGTCACAAAAAACTCAAACTCCACCGTCTTGGACTGCAGCTGGGGACGGTTGCATCTGTTTTTCTCTGCAGCTTTGATAGCTTTTTTTGTGTAAACACATAAACTAGTTCTCCAGCTGCTGCAGGTTCTGTTTGGAGTAGACCTCCAGCTTGCAGCAGACCTGCTGAGAGTACACAACAAGGACTACAGTACCATTGCCAGCTGCAGTCAAGGATGTTGGAGGTGGTAAACATTCTTCAGTGATCTGTATTCAAATAATAATCTGGGAGAAATACGATGACTGAATGTTGATGTCATTCTCTATGATGGGAAAAGAAGTAATATACGGTGTATATATACATGTTTATTTTAAGTGGCTAAAATGTGTTTAGTATACACCGCATACTTGCCCTGACTAACTCCAGCCATCTTGTTCTTTATCATCAGTCAGCAGGATTACTTTGCTCTGGGCTCTTCACAAACGATCATACTGAAAACCTCTCTTCTCAACTCTGGAGATGATGCCTTCCTGCCACGGCTGACGCTGCGATTTCCCAACTACATTCACTACATCAAAGTTCTGCAAAATGTGGGTTTATATCATGTATAGTTTCCAGGAAATGACATGTTGATGTTGGAATTTAAGATTCGAGTCTGGGTTGATCAGATCGCATAGTACTGAGCAACAGCACAACTTTTTAAATTCTATTATTAAAACTTATAGGTTCAGTTTTAGTAACTCAACAGAGGAGGAACTGCTTTTTGTTTTTATTTAGTTCTTCTTCTTTTTTTTTCTTTTCTTTTTCTTTTTTTCCAAATAATTAGTTAATAGTCTGCCTTACCATGTCAATAGCACGCTTAATCTAATTTCATGTTACAAGTAGGTTTTGACAAAATAGCAAAGCACAGCAATCCATTGCATAATACCAACATTGAATAAAATGGTTTATCATCTATGCCGAATATAAAATGTTTCTCATGATAAAAGCCAGCGTATACTCGTCTTGTTGCACAGCAGTAATTTATTCAGCTCTGACACATTTAGAGAAGAGTGAAAGTCATTGATGAGGCTGATACCAGAAACATGAAATTACAATTGTACATGCTGCATTATGTTCTGGAAATTCCCACTTCAGCCTGAGTCGAGCGTAGCGATGAGGAATTCTGCCACAAACAATAAGAGAATAAATCATTCTAACTGTAACAAGACAAATACAACTTGGAGCCAGTGTTATAAACTTCCTGTGTACTGTATATCTGTGTGAGCAGCAGGAAAACGTGGTCAGCTGTGATGTTACAGAAAAGATCAACTCTACAGAGGTGAGCGTGGACTGCAGCGTCACCAGCCTCGTCCTTCCAGCCCACTCCCAGGTAAGCCCCAAACATCACACCTAAAATGTTTTATGACAACAACAGCAGCTGCTCTGAGAGTCTGCACTTCAGCTGGGCTGCTTTAGATCCGGTAATGCCACATGTTTACAGGTCATTTTTATCCTGATCCGTAGGTTAGTATTGTGTGTTCAAAATTACACAGCTGAAAACTTTCCCCTAATGACAACTCAGCATGAGGTCACAGTTACACCAGTAAGACCAGTCCTCCCTTAAATGGCACAATATATGCCAGAGCACAGTTGTCAGGATCAGTGTGACTCCAGTGTTGTTTAGAAAGTCATTTTCAATCAAAATGATAAATCATTGGCAACTATGAATATTTATACAGAACTGGACAGTATTTATTGGTCCTCATCTCAGTTTCAAAAGGAATCCAGAGGTCATTCAGTGTGCCTGCACTTTTTGTTCTCTGTTATCTTTGTTTTTTCTGTGAAGTCTGTGAAAAAATCTATTGAAATTCCCAAGTATACTCCAGAGAAAAGACAATATGGAATTTTTCTCATAATATGAAACATTACAGTAATGATTAGAAAAGCACTGGGAGAGTGCAGGCCTCCACCAAGCAGCTCAGTTCCCCCCGTATGGCCCGATCTCACACTGATAAAGAATTCTTAAAAAAAAAAATTCCTGGATCCAGACGATGATCTAGATCATCACCAAACTTTGATCAGTTTTTCCTTGTGCCATTACCAATGTTTTTTTAAAAGTTTCATATAAATCTGTTCAGCACTTTTTGATTTTTTTTGCTAACAGACAAACGCCAGCAATTTCATTACCCCCTTTGCAGAGGTAAACATAACAGAAGGTATAAAGCATAAAAACAAAATTCATTAAAAAAAACTTTTCTTTTTTTTTATTTTATTCTTGGCAGCTGAATTTGAGCTTTCTGTTGGATGTCAACCAGAACAGCACACCTGGAGATATCAGCATCCACATCAATACCAGCAGGTAAGACCTCCCTTCTTCCAGAGGTGAAAACAGCTCAGGAAGGACTTTTTCTTCTACTGAACTCAAAGTGAGGACGTTTTCAGTGAAACACTGATGCAGAGTTCATCAACTACAATTTTCATTGTGTGGATTTTTTTGATATGTAGTGTCATATCACTGTTTACATTTTTGGAAGTATTTGTAAGTTTGGTTAAAGAATTACTAACATGTTTGCAGATTAAGTGTGATGAGAGGTTATTTCTGTTTCTCTGCAGCGATAACTATGAGATGGCAGAGTTACTCCATGACAATGTGATGAGGCAGTCACTTCGTCTCAAATATGGAGTCAATGTCAACATCCACGGGTAAGTCAGCGTAAATAAACTAATATGATCATTAACTCATTTTGAATTTTCGAAAAAGAATGCAATATTATATCACAACATCATGAGAGCGATTAGAGGTGACTCACAATGTAAGTAAGTTTAAATTCAAGAATAAATTAATTAAATATTATTCCATGATAAAAACAAACAAACAAACAACAACAAAGATGTTGCAACTGATGTCACCACTGTGATGTTTGTCTTTGTGTTTGCAGTTTTGTGACCCCCACTTCTTTTGTGTTTGGAGATGAAGACTTGATTCCAACTGACTGCTATCCTGAAAAATTCAACTACACGTACAAGGTGGGAAAAGTTGAAAAGTTGTGCATGAGTGTGAACAGAGAAGATGGATGTTAACAGACAAAATTTTTGCCCATGCAGCATTTTTAAAACTAACATTACAGATTAAGTTACATTTCAAGCACTGAGCGCCAAACAAGTTGAATGACCACAGAATATCTGATACAAGGAGACTAAATAAATGTTTACATTCAGTTAAAGTAAACTTTTAACTGCTTGTTTTTGTTGTCAGCAACAGAACTTTGCTACAGCAGGTTGTTATGATTGTCATCATGAAAAATAAAAGAAGACTTTCTAATTATTACAATTGCAACTGTTTCTCCCAGTATTTTAAGCTCACCTTGAATTTTCACAAAACAAATATTAATAAAAAAACAAACAAACTTCAAATTATTAAAGTTTTTTTTTGTAGGCAGTTCATAGTATTTAGTTTTTTTTTCTGCTTGTTTGGGGCCAAGAAGACAAGTTTTGTCTTAATGTCGCTATAAAGCCAAGTTTATCACTTTAGATTTCATGTAAATGCATCTAATTTGGATTTTATGACATTCCAAAGGTGTGCTTTAAATTGTTGGACAGTTTATGTGGAGAGGTAACTTCTAACTGTTTCAAGTATTACAGGAAGCCACCTCACTATGAGTCAGCATGCACAGTACTATACCCCTGAAACATTCATCATATATTTCATTCTTTGCACTGACTTTAAATCCACTTCTTCTACTACTATCTGTCCAAATGAAGCCAGCTGGCAGCCCAGCACTGACCTTTTGAGGGAACTGAAACTGGAGATGGAAGAAGCTGTTGCAGCTCATATTTCTGTTGCCACATCCACTTTTATTAGACTGCTATAAAAAGAGCAAACTTAGCTTAAAGGTCTTCTCAGTTTCAACACAATTTTATTTATTGCAGTAATATAGAATCTTGAGAACAGAAAAGGAGTTAACCTTGAAAGAAAAGTTGTTTTATTAGCTAGAAATAGCATTTCCTGGCTCTCAGTTGTGTTAATGTTTAGCTGCAGTCAGTTATCCTGCCTTCAATCCCCACATTAACATCCCCTTCCACAAATGTAAATATGTAAAACTAATCAAGCTGTGAAACTTTGTCATACGATCATACGTGCATGTTCCAAATCAGAAATTCTTCTCTGAAACTCAAGGCAAAAATTTGTTTTAGTATTCACTCTATGAAAATGCTTGAAGCTGTCCATACTGTTTATTTTTTTCACCATTGATTGCATGATATATCAATCTCAGAGTTAAATTCTTCTGTTTAGTGTCAAGCCGAGGCCATAAGGTGGCAAAGTCTGTTCTAACTTAATTAAATCCAGATGAAATGCTTCTTTCCAAGAAGTGAGAAAGTTGAAGAGAGAGCACATAAAGAAATTTGAAGCACAAGGTTCTGCAAGAGGTGAAAGGGTTACACTAGTGTTCATAAAACAAGGGAAAGTTATTTACTGCAGTTTGGCTGCTTTCTGCGGTGGAGAGGCGTAAATCCAGACAGGCAGGGTTGCAGCCAAGAGAAGAACATAATAAACGTTAACTAAACAAAACCAAACAAGCTAGAGTAGCTGAAGATACTGTTTTACTGGTCACCTGATTTATCTGACATTACACTCTCTGTAAGCTAGGGTATCATTTAATATGTCATCAGACATTCATAATCTGGTCCTTACGTGTCAAAAGATGCCACAGGTACCATCAATAAGATAAAGATCTCCACAAGCCAAGAGACTAAATGGCCTTCATATGAAACCTCTCTGCTCTCACACGTGTGCAGAGTCCGTTCAGGACTTCATTCAGACACCACGTCTGTTGATCTTCCGAACAGGCCTTGCAGGAGTTGAGAGCTGTTTTATGGTGTATGCGTGGGAGAGATGGTAAATTTGTTGGTCAGCCACTTTAGGAAAACCCTGAACTCATTTAATTTTTTTCTGGTTTACCTGTTTTGTCCTGCAGGTGGTAAACTCTGGTCCCAGTAGGTCAGTGGACACTGTGGTTGAAATTGGGCTCCCCAAGACCCTCGCTCCTTACCCACACAGATTGCTGGAAATGGCTGACTGGCAGGTATGTACATACTGGACCCATTATTATTATTATTATCATCATTATCATCATTATTATTAGTAGTAGTAGTAGTAATACTAGTAGTAGTAGGTTTAATAGGTAGGTAGGTTTAACTGTATAGCACATTTCATGTAGAAGACAATGCAAAGTACTTCATGTAAAACATCAAAAGCATTACAGCGGTGTTCAGGGGAAAAACACATTAAGCAGTAAAAGAATAAAAAGCATGATTCAAAGTTAAAAAATATTTTTAATAAAAAAAGAAGAACTTTAGATCTTAAAAGACGCAGTGCAGAGTTGAAGTTTTGAATAAAAACTATTTAAATGCAGCTGAGAACAGGTGGGTCTTTAACCTGGATTTAAATAAACACAGTATTTCAGCTTGTAGTGACAGTAATGGTCTCATTTAACACACTGTCTCTTTTTGCAGACTTCCCATGGTTCATGTTCCATCAGTGACATGACTGCTTCAGTTACTGAAGACTGCGATGTCCCTCAAGCGTCCTTCATCAGACAACTCTTCTTCTTCTTCTCCCCCACCTCTACCCGCACAATGGTAAATACTCAGAAAATGAACTTCTATGAAACTCATGTCTTGTAAATCTCAAGTATATGCTTCATCAGCATAAACTCAGAGACAGAAAAAGGTTTAATACTGTTCTTTAAGAGAAGTCAGCTTAAAAGTGTCAGAGAGCAATGCTGTACAGTCAATGCTGCAATCTATATTTCCATTTTAAACTATGGCAAAGTTTGCTTGATAAACAAGATTTTTTTTTTTAAATTTCATTTTATTAAAGGGATATTGGTAAGTTCTCCTGGTTTTATCCACAAAAACGATATTGGTTAAAAGTGTTTTTTAAAAAACAAAAACCCCCAAAAAAAAAAAAGGCTTAAAAAAATATACATATAAGGGGGGGGGGGGGGGGGGGATGGGGGGGGGGGGGGGGAGAAAAAAGAACCGGGAACGGCCAGGAAAAAACCGGGGAGGGGGGGGGGGCGAGGGGGGGGGGGGGGGGGAGGAAAAAAAAAAAATAAATAATAAAAAAAGAGGGGGAAAAGGGGAAGGGGAAAAAAAAGGAAGGAAAAGCTACACCAATAGAAGGCGAGAAGGGGGCCGGGTCGCGACAGAAAGAGCAGGAGGGCGGGCCGGCCCCCCTTAAAGTGATGATTACTATGTAAGGAAGCAGTTATTGTTATATACAGCAGTTATGGTAAATATAGCTGATTTTATAGTACAAAGGATTATGTTGGTGGTGATGAAAATCAGAGCGAGTTATTACCTGGGGTTTAAAACTGCATTCAGGTCTTTAGATATTCATTGTGGATTGATCACATTGATCTGTTGTCACAAATTTCCTATTATGTGTGTGCACAGTTTTGTAACAAGAAAGATCTGCTGTGTGAGTGGTTGGTGTGTCGCCTCGGCAACCTAGATGCAGGAAGAGATGCTACCATCAAACTGGAGATCAACCTGAACCCTGCTGTGCTGCTGCAAGCTCCGGTAACACACACACACACACACACGCGCCACACTGTGTGACCAGATAAATGACATTTTTTTTTTTTTTAGTAAAGCTTTCTGCACTGACAGTTTCACAACTCAAGATTCAGTCAGGTTTTATAGCTACAGCTCAAAGCACAATTCTTTTTTTAACTTACCTATTTCTTACTTTAGTGGGCTGAATTTGACGATTAAGCTAATTTATGTTGATCTTCACTCAAAGTTCAACGTTTCCTGTAACACAATCAGTTTTGACTGAAAGCAGCATGTCCCTACTGTCGAGGTCATGCTCTCATGTTCTTGTGCAGATATTAGGGATGTAACGATTACCGGTAAAATGATTAACCGTGATAAAATTCCCAACGATTAGTAATACCGTTTCAAATTTTAATTATCGTTAAAACCGTGACTGATTACTGCACTTTGAAAAACTCCCAGTGATGCTGCTCATTGGCTGGAAAAACAGCAGCAGTCCCAGTTTGCAATGTTTAATTTATGAAAACATGGCTGAAGGCAATGAAGGCTCCCATGTGGGCAGAATTCTTGAGATTTTTCCCCCTTTAAAAAAGGACAAAGTAGACATTTCGATCCATTTTGGATATTTTTAAAGACGCTGGCGGGTATTTCTATAACACCGCAATAAAATTGATAACCGTGATCATTTTCCGTGATATGAAATTTTCATATTGTTACATCTCTAGCAGATATGAAACATGAAACACGTTGTTGTCAATGATTTCACACAAGTGACTGAAGCAGGGAAGTAGAGGTGAATCTGTCAACCCTGTGTAACAAACTGTATGTGATTTTGTCTCTGTCAGGGTCGTCACGCAATCATGAGGTTGCAGAGCACAGCAATTATGTCATCGCCCAGAGAAGACCCTCACACCGTCCTCATCCAGGATCAGCCAGTCGCACAGGTAAAATGACCCACAGCCAATCAGGACTAAGGCCCAGCTGCTTGTTTCAACAGTGTAGAGACTCAGACTGAACCACGTGTGGCTCAAGCTCACGAGTGTGTTGCTGTTGTCAGAGCTAATAATCAGAGCTATTAATCCACCTGAATAACTCTACATTGTTTTATATCTTTACTACCGGCCTCCATCAAAGCTTCAGAGATGTTAAATGTTCTAACATGTTATGTGTCAATTTTGCAGGTGATGGTGGAAGCTGATTTTACCCAGAAACCCTCAATGGCTGTGCAAATCTTCATCATTGTCATCAGTTTAGTTTTAGGGCTAATGATCCTGGCAGCTCTCATCTTTTGTCTGTGGAAGGTAAATATTTTCTTCAATAGCAATTCTTCATAAAAACATCCTGGCCCATTTAGGTGCTTTGGTAGAAGTACCCCTTCAGTAAACACAACAATACTATTACTACTGATAAACAAGAGTGGCTCAGTACCAACACTAGCTTCATATCTGTTTCCTTGTCCAATTTACAGGCTGGTTTCTTTAAGAGAAATTACCAGAAACAGAAGGAGGAGGAGGAATTCAAGAGAGACAGCTGGGACTACGTTCCCAAACTGGACAAAAAAAGAGAGAGCACCATCTAATCCAGACTGCTACTTCCTGTTGTGACCTCTAACTACAGAATACAAGGTGGAGTTCACATTTTAACTGAGTACCAGTTTCAGTGAGACATTCAGTCGGTGCTGATGGCACGGCTGACGTGCTTGCAGGTGAACATCATTCACCCAGAAGGTTGGAGTGTGACGGACAACTGCACCTGAATCTGACCGTTGCCTTTCAGTCTGTTTTGCCTGATGTGCCTTCACAAAGAAACAAAATAGCTTAAATTAAAAAAAAAAGACTGCTGCAGTGGATGGATGCATAAAGTCATGCAGGGAACGTGAATTTGAAGCAGTCAATTATGGACCAATCAGAAAGCTTTGGGGCTTCCTGGGATGTGAATTTCACTCTGATGAGAAAAACCAAAGAAAGAGACTTTCTGGTAATCAGGAGATGGAAACTTGACTTCTCATTGGCTTATAACTCTGAAAAACTTTGTTTTTGTCTGTAAAAATTGTTAATATTTTGTTTACCTGGTCACCATAACACACACGGTGAAATTCCCTGGTTATGTTGCATCATTTGATACCTGCAGGTCACACTGGATGTTGTCCAAACAGAGCATTGGGTGTCCAGTTGGAGGGATGTAATACAACTGCTGCACTCTAAAGGTGAACACAGGCTGGTGAAGTTGGACACAGGCAATCTTTTCATGAGTGGATCTTTTTGTGCCTCTAGAGGCCTGACCATTCTACCATTTACAGTAAACCCAGAATTTAAGTCTCATTTTACTTGTGAAAGTCAGTTAAATCCAAGCACATTTTTGCACATTCACTCAGATTGAGCTGTCTTGGTTGTACCAGTGATAACTAATCACATCACAAAAGATCTCCAATCATTTTAGTGCTGAATAGAATATACATTGTAAAGAAAACACCCACTATATGCTGATCACCAGCATTTGATGTGAATCTAAAAGATGAGGGCTATCATACCAACAGACTGGACGTATAGGAACAGTGAAAAAGCAACAGATGTTCTGAATGAAAGCGGGGAAAGACTACAATTTGAAAAGGTTTGCTTCTTGGGAACAATCATGATTTCAATACAAAAATGAATCATTTTTATTTAATTTATATGGTGCTTTTCAAGATACTGTGAGTGAATATCAAGCTGCAGTGTGAAAGAGCTGTTAAAATGCAACAGAATCAACAAACCAATTGAGCCACAGGGTTAAATAATGAAGGATGACTTGATATCAGCATTTGAAAATATGTTAAATAAAATTATTGTTTTGACTTCTTGCATTCTGTGAATGCAAAGTGTTAAAACAGCTTTTACCCCTTCCTTCTGTTTATATAGTGGAATTAATGATCACACAGAAAAGTGGTTTAGTATTTTAAACTTTTTTTTTTTCTTTGCAATTTCTTCATGCACTGGAGTCACACTGCTTTTATAAAAACTTTTCTATTGAAATTAAAGATTTTCTATTTAAACCACTAGTTTGTTTTTCATTATTATGATCACATCACAAAAAAAGTCTTAAAAGGCTAAACTTTTTCACATAAATAATCTATCTAGTCTGACTGTGATTGGAACAATATAAACAGAAAAAGAGTTGCACTGTTAAAAAATAAAATAAAAATAAGCAATGATGTCAAAATACAAATAATTTGATCATGTTCCTGAAATAAATCTTTTTTTTCTGCCACTGAATTACACATTGCTTAATATCAAACTGCTTTAGAAAACATGGGCTGTTAAAATATGGAAAAATGTAAACATTGATTTGTTTTAATCTTAACTGGCCAGTGTTGCAACTAATCAATCATAAAGCACAGATTTTTTCAGAGATAAGATTGAAGCTGCTCAGGTTTTAAAAAAAAACAAACAAACAAAAAAAACTGTTTTACAAACACAAATTAAAATTCTTTTACAAACACAAAACTGTGAAACTTTCACTCTTTTTTTCTTACTTCTGTATTTCATCAAATCACCATGGCCAAAAGGGGGTGCTGTTAAGTCATAGTGGTTGTCACGATGGTGGTCTTGGTCCTGGTTACTTGGCACCCACCAAGCAGCACCCCCTGTTGTTTTCAGATGCAGCTGCAGGAGGCGGTTGACTCGGCCTCATCAACTTCCTCTCCATACAGCGTGATGAGTCTTGAATGGACCCTAAACACACACACATACATGGTTACAGGTTGTGTTGGCTTAGTGTAACATGCACATAATGTATCATGTAAAGGAACAATTCACCCCAAAAAAACAGTCCTCCAAATTTTTAGACCGCTGTTCATTGAATAGCTTGCCATTATTTAAAGGTAGATTGTGTAAGAATTACTGACACCGAATGATAAAGATGGGTACAGAAATTACTTTAAATGCCAAGCAGGGTTGTGATTGGATGCTGGGCGCCAGTGGAAAAAATTCTTCCAGCCTAACATGGTTTAATCTGCGAGTGAATCCAGTAGCCTCAGGTGCAGATGTGACTGCACTGCAAGTAACTACTTTAACATTGTGTACATGTGTACTGTCTTCTTCAGAGTGCCTTCTGAGGCATTGCGTATCTTAAACATTGCTTTAATAACTATCAAACAAAGCCAGTTTTTAAAGGAGAGAGGGCTCTTGCTCATTTTCCACTCAGACACACTAGAGTAGTAAAAATGCTGGTACAAATGTGGGAGCTGCCGTGTATGTGGACACACGGCAAGAAGATATAAATGGTTCATTCTAAGAGAATAAAAATATAGGAAATTTACTGAAGTGATTAGGATGCAACAAAAACAGTTTTTAATGAGATATAAAATTTTTCTGTCATTGACCTCTGATGATGTTACACACTGCATCTTTATAAAAAGTTTTTTTTTTCTATGACAAATTTCCATTTAAAGACAAAAATAATAATAATACAGTCATGTATTTATGTGGCTGGATTATTTTAATTCATTTACCTTAAAGCCTGTGGATCTCAGAAGGCTGACATGAAGTTTGGATTATTAAGAAATTTTAAAAAAAGAAAAAGGAGTCATGTCTGTAAAATACTATGCCATCTGCAATAAAATTTAAACTAAAGTCAGTCATTACGTTTACATGAACAGTTAAGTTCATATTAGAGCATACTAGCATCCTACTATCCTGATCCAAGTATGTAAGCACAGCAGCTGAAGTGATTTATTGGCCAAAGTACGTACAGTGGGTACAGAAAGTATTCAGACCCCTTTAAACTTTTCACACTTTGTTTCACTGCAGCCATTTGCCAAAATAAAAAAAGGTCATTTTATTTCTCATAATTGTACACTCAGCACCACTTCTTGACAGAAAAAAACAGAAATGTAGAATTTTTTGCAAATTTATTAAAAAAGAAAAACTGAAATATCACATGGTCATAAGTATTCAGACCCTTTGCTCAGTACTGAGTAGAAGCACCCTTTTGAGCGACTACAGCCATGAGTCTTCTTGGGTATGATGCAACAAGTGTACACATCTGGATTTGGGGATCTTCTGCCATTCTTCCTTGCAGATCCTCTCCAGTTCTGTCAGGTTGGATGGTGAATGTTGGTGGACAGCCATTTTTTCAGGTCTTTCCAGAGATGCTCTATTGGGTTTAAGTCAGGGCTCTGACTGGGCCAGTCAAGTATGGTCACAGAGTTGTTCCAAAGCCACTCCTTTGTTATTTTAGCTGTGTGCTGAGGGTCATTGTCTTGTTGAAAGGTGAACCTTCGGCCCAGTCTGAGGTCCTAAACACTCTGGAAGAGGTTTTCTTCCAGGATCTCTGTACTTGGCTGCATTCATCTTTCCTTCAACTGCAACCAGTCATCCTGTCCCTGCAGCTGAAAAACAACCCCATAGCATGATGCTGCCCCCACCATGTTTCACTGTTGGGATTGTATTGATGAGCAGTGCCTGGTTTTCTCCACACATATCATTTAGAATTAACTCTAAAAAGTTCAATCTTGGTCTCATTAGACAAGAGAATCTTATTTCTCACAGTCTTGAAGTCCTTCATGTGTTTCTTGGCAAACTCTATGTGGACTTTCACATGTCTTGCACTGAGGAGAGGCTTCCATCGGGCCACTCTGCCATAAAGCCCCGACTGGTGAAGGGCTGCAGTGATAGTTGACTTTGTAGAACTTTCTCCATCTCCCTACTACATCTCTGGAGCTCAGCCACAGTGATCTTTGGGTTCTTCTTTTCCACTCTCACCAAGGCTCTTCTCCCACGATTGTTCAGTTTGGCTGGACGGCTGGGTCTAGGAAGAGTTCTGGTCGTCCCAAACTTCTTCCATTTAATGATTATGGAAGCCAACATGCTCTTAGGAACCTTTAGTGCTGCAGAAATTCTTTTGTAACCTTGGCTAAAACTGTGCCTTGCCACAATTCTTTTTTGGAGCTCTTTGGCAAGTTCCTTCAACCTCATGATTCTCATTTGCTCTGACATGCACTGTGAGCTGTAAGGTCTTACATAAACCGGTGTGTGCCTTTCCTAATCAAGCCCAGTCAGTTTAATTAAACACAGCTGGACTCCAATGAAGGAGCAGATTCATCTCAAGGAGGATCAGAAGAAATGGACACTGCAAAGGTTCTGAATATAAAGTGAAATTTCAGTTTTTCTTTTTTAATAAATTTACAAAAATTTCTACATTTCTGTTTTTTTTTTCTGTCAAGATGGGGTGCTGAGTGTACATTAATGGGAAATAAAATTAACTTTTTTTTATTTTAGCAAATGGCTGGAATGAAAGAAAGAGTGAAACGTTTAAAGGGGTCTGAATACTTTTCGTACCCACTGTATATCTGACTCTGCTGTAGAAAGTGGTAATGCGCACCTTTTTAGGATCAGATACCAAAACTATGTCTAGTAAAATAGGACCATTTTGAGTGTTAAGGCAGAAATCTTTATGGTTCTTTACATTTCATACATCCTTTAAATTATTTAGTTTTAATTTTAATCTGTATTTATTTATCATAAAGGAGACACATGCTATCTCTGTTGGTTATTCTGTATTTGATACAGGCCTTTTTCATTACTTCTGGATCAAAGCCCAGAATGGGGTGTGTGGAATTTGTACTAAACGCCTAACAGTAACTTAATATGGAGAAGTAATCTGACTTTGACTTTGTACTGCATTTATTAAACTTGGAAAAATTCATTTTGGCACAATCCCAGTTCAAACTGATAAATTTACATGATCCATAAGAGGCTTGAGTCAAACTAACAATAATATCAAATAGATGTTAAATAGTAAGGAGCCCAACACAGAGTCTTGTGGAACTTCTTTTAGGTTTGTAGAGGCTGGGGGAGACCAATAGCTCAGATTGTGTGACTTATTAGACAAACATGGATGGGTCAAAAGAAAATTGCAATTTAGTGTCATTTATAACCACATGTATATTCATGTATATTTTCATATATACTGTAAACATATATTGCAGACAGTTTCAAATTGGAATATTGTATCATTTCTATATCAGAGTATCACGACTTGTTTTTAAAACTGGAATATCTTTTTAAATATTGGAGTAGAAATGATCAACACAGATAATACTCCAGAGGAAAAAGATAAAAAGTCTGTAGCCTGGGTGAACTGACCATTTGCTTATGATCTTTTGCTCTTCAATGATATAAATAAATTTATTGATCTTTTCTTGAACCTTCAGTGGGGCATTTTAAAATTCCAATAAAAGAATCACTAATATAATTAATAAAAGCGCTGCTACATTCAGTGCATTATTATTTCAGCACAGACATGACAGAAGTAACACTGATCGTTCCACCTGATGAGCACTTCATTAGAGATCTCCACCAACTCCCCGTCAATGTTCCAGGGGAAGGTGGCTCCCTCCGATTGGATGATGGGTGTGGTTTTGGAATCTCCCTCTTCCTCACTGTCCTCAGACCCGCCGATCAGTGAGCGTGGGCGGATCTTCACCGCTGACACAGCATGCGTCTCCACAAAGGAGAAGCTGAACTGCAGAGGGATGATCAGATGGTCAAACTGTGTGTATATGTGTGTGTGTTTGCACCTGTTTTTCCTACATGATGGTGACTAAATTAAACTGAGCATTCTTGAGGTTGAACTTATACTTTCTCTGATCAGTCAGTTCTATAATAACACACAGAAAGACTATTTTTTGACTTGAGAGTCATTCACTAATGCATAACTCTTAAATGACAAATAATTTCCCCACAGCATTAACTTAAGGGGACTTCCTGGAAACGTGGAGACATCGGTTTTGGCCATAGTGGTAAAAAGTGATTTTAAATGGTTAAGACTCAGTTTTAGGATCAGTGCAGAGTTGTGTTATGGTTTGGTTTCAGGCAACAGCTAAGGTTAGGCATTCAGTTGTGGTGGTAAGTGTTACAGTAAGGGGCAGTGGAGAGTCCCCCCAGGCATATAAACTAGACCTGCATGTGTGTGTGAGTGTGTGTGCACGTGCACAAATGTGTGTGTGCTTATATATGTCAGCACTAATCTGAGGAAGACAGAGAGGCTTGTTAAGATCCTCACTAAGCAGCTTGTAAGTGTGACTGAGTTCCTTCCTGCAGTCTTCTTCTGGTAGACCACAGAGCTCCAACAGGGGGCAGCAGAGACCAGCAGACTGTCTGTCTGGATGTCCGTCTTTCCTGCATGTTTGCCTTTTTCTTCTTTAAATAAATCAGTTTTTCAAGGATGGATTCACGTCTTACAAAAGTCCAGTGGTGAAACGAAATATTTACTCTGCTGCTCTATTTAAATATTTTGAAATTCAAGTTGTCCGTGCTTCAATAAGTTTTAAATTTCATGGCACAGTCAAACACAGTTTCATTTAACAGTTATTAGTTCAATTTTCTGTTAAAAGATAGCAAACGACCATGAATAAAACCCTAATTGATGATCTGGGTGGAGGGGATTAATATATTTATTACATTTTCTGTAAATTTGACTCGATCATGAAAACATCAAGCAGATTAATTCAGAAAGAAAATAAATGCAGGTGTTTTAAGCAAATAAATTCTTTGCTACACAAAATTTTACTGTAAAAACCCCCACAAGAGCAGCATATAAGAATTGACAAACTCAATAAAAGCGTACCTGGTTTAACAAATTTATCCATCAAAGTTTGCATGAGTTTGTGCTAAATGTTTATGCATTATCAAAAAGAATTAATTTAATCTTCTTGAAGATGGGTAGAACACACAAATTGTTAATATTTGCATGAAAAAAACTTTTTTTTTCTGCAAATACTCAGTAATTGGACAGATTTTGATTAAAATCCATGTTGTTATTATGTGTTTATGTTTAGCTGAAGTAAATGTGAAGCCTCAGCTATTTTATTACTGCAGTATGTCCTCTTTGTGTTGCTACCATATAGGTGAGGAAACAAAACCGCAGAACAGACTGCTACTGCAACCTTTAAAATGTCTCACTTGACATTTGTCTGTCTTTTTGACCTCTCGACAGGCTGAAGTAGACAGGCATCACTAGACAGGATTGATAGGTGAGGTTCAAAGGTGGGACTGAAACCATTATTGCTGCATGTTGACAGGTCCACCTTGACGACCTAGCTTGTCGTGTTCGCCATGTCTGTTATTATCACAGAGGCTAACAGGATGTAGGTCAGTCAGTAAACAGCCTGTTTACTCTGCAGGACAGTGAGCGGCACACTACCAGTATATTTAGAAAGTGGGTTAGTGTGCGGTCTCACAGGCCAAACTAGCCTGCGCTAAACCAGGCTAATCTACTCTCTAACTGTCTTTTTCCTCTGCAAGTGGTGGATCTTTAAGAAGAAGCTGTCACAAGTGAGACACTTTGAGGCCACCCTGAGGAGGTACCGGATTTTAGGTAACCTGGATTGGCCCATCTTTGGTTAACGTGCTGGTGTGTCTGTGTTAAAGTAGAGATTTTTTGTGAGAGAACATCGTACATTTCTGAAAAAGCTCAGATTTTTTGTTCCCATTATCATTTGAGGAAAGTTTTATGTCTCAATAGCTGCTAAATTCTCCACTTTGACCCCAGTTAATCATTTTTATCTGCCTATTTCTAGTTTAAAACATTCTCAATCTCCTTTTCTCTGTTCTCAAAGCCAGAAACATCTCAAGGTGTCCTTCAACATCAGGTTTTTACTAACTGGCTGAAGCCCCCCTTCAAGGTTTACACTGTATAGAAATTAGCTGGCAGTTGCCTTGGAGACGCAATCCTAGGTGGCTGAATCTGTATGTTTAAAATGTGTTGAATCAGCATTAAGTTCTAAATACTGAGTAGTTGGAGAAATGTTTGGCTCTGACTCAATTTATAATGGGAAGACACTTAGTGCATTTGCAGGTTTCACTGGGAATGCCCTGTCCAGATAATAATAGCACTAACTTTACTTGATTTGTTTTAGTTTAAACACACTAAAACTGGCTATGGTAAAGGTTTAACAGCTTCTCACCAGTTTTAGAGGAGTGTCCATAAACAAACAAAAAAACACTGCTGTTTTGCTTGTTTTCTAAGTGTGTTTTTTATAGGTGCTCCTGATGATTTTCTGCTTTGTTTTTTTTGTTTTGTTTTGTTTTTAAGACGCAGCAAGATGTTTCCTGCTAATTTTTTACAGGTGTGCTGTTGTTTTCTGTTCAGGTTTTGATTACAAAGTTGTTGCTGTTGCTTTTATATTTGTTTTTTTTGTCTTATTTTTCTCGTCTTCCTTTTTCATTCTCTCTCCTCATTCTCAGTCTTCCATTGTTCTCTATATCAGGTTCAGAATAACATGCTATTAATAATAACCAAGTTAAAGAATAAAAACAATACTCAAGTATCACAGCAGCTCTTATAAGAGCGTAAGTAGACCAGTGTAAAGTTCATTTTATTTTGTTTTTTTAATTTGTTTCTTATGAGATGCATGATATTATTGGCCTGATTCAGTATCAGTTGATATTGGTTTAAAATTAAATATCAATCGACCGTATCCAGTAATCCCAATATATAACAGGTGCTGTTTGGTATTAGACACACAGAATGCTGGGGGGTTTGGGTTTGTTTTTCTTTTTTCTTTTAAACCATGGGAATATAACAACATACAGTAGCCATGCCCACTGTGCAACATCATAACATCTCTGGCAACTACCAGATGCACAGCAAATGCAGCAGAAGTACAGTATTTTTCCAGTTTTGCACAAGGAATGAATATTACATCATTTCCACCTTTGATATCAGTATCGGTTTTTGACCAAATGAGTTGTAAGATATCGGCATATCGGATATCGCCCAAAATTCTAAAACCGTGCTTCCCTATATTTTAGTATTTTTATTTATTTGTAACTGTTGTTTTTCATGCGATTATATGTATAAAAATTTGGTCAACCTTGGATGTTTTAAATGTTTGTTAAAAACTTGAGTCGTGTAGAGTTTAGCTAGACCTTCATTCTGTTTTCTCAAGGCTGGATCAGACTACACAAATTTAGCCCGATTTTGGCCCGACAGAGACGTTGCAGAAAGTCGCTCACTGTCGTGCCCGATTCTGCTTGTCAGATGGCAGAACGTCGCATCTTCGCTCTCTGTAGTGTGACACAACCAGCAACTGGCGATTTGCCGTCTGTGGCGCTTCACGACCACGACGCAGAAAGACTGGCGTGTCAGAATTTTGGGGGTTTATCCGCCTAGTGTGACATGTCCAAGCATGTTGCCATGCTTGTCCCACCTCCCCGTCTTGTGCCAACATCCCACGATGGTCAGAGGGTTGTTGTGTCTGGTGCCATTCTTGTAGCGTGACCACTCACGGGTAACAAGATACCATCCGATTTTATGACACTATCTGACATAGCGACCGCTGTGAACGATGAAAAAAATAGTGTAGTCTGATCCAGACATAAGATGCTGGACAGAGCAAGAGCAAAAAAAGCAGAAGAAAAATTAAACATGTTACTTTTGAGGAATGAAAATGATATTTTGTGGTACAGTAAGAAGCAGTTCTAATCGTTCAAATCTGAGCTGTCTCAAGAATCTCCCAATTCAACTTTGTCAATGATGAAGGCCTTTGGTATTTGGGGTTTTATCTACATGAAATTTTTGCATTTTTACCAACAGTGGTGATTAGATATACTTGAATTCCAGCTGTTTTAGCTTTTACTTTGCAAATGTTCAAAGTCAAACATAAAAAGATCGAGTGAAAGACTTAAATAAAAAGACAACCAAACATGACGTCATCTTGACATGTTGCAGAACTGATCTGAGGATCAGAATAGATGCAACCTTTTACTGTAGCTGCTCTTACCAGTCCACTGGAGCTACTGTATCTCTTCAGGTGTTTGATGAACTCTGACCTGGATGTATTTCCTACTGCAATCAGCGATGCGCTGCCATTCGCCAAACTGTGACAGACAGAAAGTAAAGGCAGATGAAAGCTGAAGGAGAAACATTATAAAGTAACCTGCTACATGTGATGTTTAGCCTCGCAGCCCAGAGTAATCAACTCTACCTGGTGTTTGGAGCCAGTCCTTGAGGCGCATGTGGACTTAAACAGGGGATAGACATGATGCTGATGCTCAGATACAGACCCTGAGTGGTTGTCCAGGACTCCTCCCCTTCCGTAATCAATAAAAGGAAGCCAAACTTAAACCAGACTAGTCGACTGCAATACAAATATAAACTGCTGGTTTTCAATGAGTTTTTATCAAGAGAAAAAAAATCCCACTAACCTGACTCTGGGTCTTGATCCTGATCTCTGAGAGAGAGAATGGAGGTGGGAGCAAAATAAATTAATGCCAAACTTTTGTGGTCTGTCATCTGTTTAAGCAACCACACAATGCTTGTATACATTTACCATTTACTCATAATCTGTGTGTGTTTCTCACCGATGTCCAAACAAACTACTTTCTGACTCCTTCGCTGGTAAAAATGACAGCTGACAGTCCTCCGGTCTGAAAGACACAGAAAAAGAAATAAGGATCTTCTTGAGCTAAATGCTAACATGCTGTAAGATAAAAGGTGAAGACAATAAATCTGTGCGCATGTCGAAAATGCACTCATGAGGGGGTCTTAGTTCAAGTATTTCATCTAAAAAAAAAACATCAACATGATTTTATCTTTGAGAATTTTAAAATCAGAACAAATGAACAACACACTGTACTGCATGTCTAACGTGCATCCCCAGTAACAAGCAAATAGATAAATAAATACACTTGCGTATCACCTCAGTTTGGCCAGTGTCTTCACCAGAGCGTACTCTCGCCTCCGTGACGAAGACATCCACCTCTTCTTCTCTGCCCGTGCTAAGCTCCGCCCACCAAAACCAAACATGGCAGAGAAACCGAAACGCACCAACTGACCGAGAGACCAGAAGCTGCACATGTCCACCTGCTGCAGGTGACCTAAAAAGAGAGGAGACCTTCTCAGATGACAAAATCCCTGGTTCCATACAACCACACACAATCATGTTACCATCATTTCTGACATTTATTAATGATTACAACAAACCAAAATCAAGTTTTGTAGCCTAAAACTGATTTATTTTTCAGCTTCTTATGACTTTATAAACAGTTCTACTGGATGTCCCAACTGCATGAGTAATACAGTTGTATACATTCGGTACTGTAAGAAAGTCTATTCTATATGTCAAAAGCTTATTAATACTAAAGAAAGCACTTCAAATATGGGCATAAGGGAAAGAGAGATTGAGTGGTTGTTTTAATATTGGTAAACCTTTGTATGTCATTTTGCAAAAGAGCGGCCAGTTTCTGGAAATTAAAGGTGGTATAGAAGATGTTTCTTTGAATAATTTTTGCAATATTCATTAAAATTGGGTTCACTGCCCCATAAGGTATGATAAATTAAAAGCTTTGAATTAGAGATGTTCGATACTGGCTTTCCTTTTACCAATATCCGATATTATCCAACTCTTAATTTCTGATACGTGATATTAACCAATACTGAATATGATATATGCAGACAACTGTGAGGTTGTATCTCTCATATTTAAAGAAATATAACTATATTCTGCTCCGAGAGCAAAGATCCCCAAATAAGCCTTAACTCTGCCAGAGGAGGTCATTTTGGAAATCTGGCTGCCATATATCAGATACTAGCAGGTATTAGCCAACATAAGGCTAATTATAATGTTTCTGACAACTTGGTAACTTAACCAACAGAACATATAAGCAGCTTCAAATCAAGTCAGTCTGTAGCAGCAGCTGCACCGCAGTCACATGACTCTAAAAGGAATGCTGGGATATGAAGTTCTTCCAGAATAACAGTCATGCTATGACTTACTATGGTAGTAAGAGTGATTGATGGGTCATAGTAAATGAGCTACAGAATAGGCAAGAGTACCTCTCATCATCTGTTTACAGCAGGTAGCCAGAAATCATTCTGCTAGCAGTTAGCGACATTCAGACAATGACATTTGTCTTACTTGCATTCATGACATGATGGGAGAATTTGTGCCTGCTGACACCTAGACGCAAGAGTCAGGACTTGACTCGTGCACACTGTCTTAAAAGCGTAGCCGGGGAGGGAGCAGTGAATCTGGCAGGCTGGTCTTGCGCATGCACTTTATTCAAGAACTCGCTAACAGTCTCTGTTTTCTCAGCTGCCACAAACATCCTCTATAACGCCTTTAATGCTTTATCAGATTTTAAAATGTATTTTGTGGGACTATTTGTGGATGGAAAAGTGTGTCTGTGTGAATGGACTATGTGTTTGGTCGCTATTAGGGTTCCAAAAGTTCAAATAGGGGTTGAGTGTTAAAACAGTGAGAGTAATAAGACCTCAAACTTTTTGTCATTGTTCGCAGAGGTCGGAATGAAACCACAGCACATCGGGAACGGTCACACACCAAATGTGATGTGTTGCGCCGCACTTTCTGCCTGACACCCTGTCACACTAGGAGCGTTTCAGAGCTCAACGTCTCTGCCGCGGCTGGATTCTCCAGTTCACTCAGTCATGTGACACTTGCAACATCACGTGATAGATTCTGCACTTCATGGAGATTTAAAGTGAAAAATAAACCAGCAAAAGGTTATTTAGTCAGTCCAACACTTGTGTTGTGTGCTTGCTTTTTGTTTGATTAATTTTCTTTGTTTTCTGTGCATCTACTATGGATACTATGGATAAGTGAGTTAGAGATATAAACGTCTCATTGTTCATGGAATCAAGTATCAAATGAGTCCCTTGCTCACCTGATGGCTTGTTTGTGCCGCTGGTTAGGATGCATGTTGTTGTTTTAGTAAGATGTAATCCAAAGTCTGCATATGGATTTTATTTTTAGCCTACGTCACAACTCCCTTTGGATTTCACGTGACTCACTGAAGCTGGTCCCGGTGAAAATATGCTTCGTAGTTTGAACGGCAGTTCTGATGGACCATGAATCGGCAAAAATAAACTGCTTTTTGCACCCTTTTTAAATTTTTTCTGGGGCGCCCGCCCGGGTGTGTCTTTCGATTAATATTGTTGAAATGACGTCTAGTTACCGACAGAACAGTCTCACTGCCGATGCTAGAAGAAGATTCTGAAGCTAAACTAGGGGTATCTGTTGGACCGCAACTGTACACTGCCCAGGTGTGGTCTTCTGCTGCGACAGCCATCCGGGGTATAGGCCTTTCTACCTGATTCTCTAGAACAGCCTGATGATCAGTTTCCCGATCTCATGGGATGTATTTGGTTTCATCATTTAAGCCCCGTGCTTCAAGCCTGACTTAATTTTTATAGAATCTAATTTCAGCCAGTGGATTTTTAAGAAATGGTGGTCATTTCTTTGATGTAGCTTCTCAGAGAAAGGTGAACCATCCGGACACTGGCCCAAGAGGTCCGGATTTGGTGATCCCTGCTCTAGAACACGCAGATGGGCAGTCCGCCCCTGACTACAAATAACTTTTTAAGCTGCTGGTGTCAAGCGGATGTGTCTACAATCAGATGCTGCACTAATCTGACCTTCATGGGAGAGAAAAACCTCTTATTGTACCAAAAAATAAACAAACAAATAAAATAAAAACAACAATAGAAAAATACAGTTTTCCAATAAACAAAGACAAGACTTTTTGGGACATTGTGTTCTGGGCTGAAGATAGTCGTATAGCTTCAGTAATGGCAGATATGGTTAATGTAAAAAAAAAAAAAACTTTGTCAAAAAGAGCCCTATCCAAATCAGTGACATGTGGTGGTGAAATTATTATGTGTTGCATTTTCAGGGAGTGGGAAATGTGTTAAGAAACACTGCACACCAAATTAAATTTTTAACAGATGTTAAGAAACTGGGGGGACAAATTAAAATGTCCATGTTATGTCAACTCTATTATAGTTTTCTGAGGCCAAATGAATCATGTACTCACTTATTTTGTGGAATTATTGATCGAAAACACTAATTTAGGAAAATAAACTGTAAAATAAATCGAAACCTTATCAGAGTGCATCTACAGTATGCAGAGATGCATTCCACCTCTACTGTAGCTACAAATAACACTGTTCACTGGTTCCCTACAGCCTGTGAATGCAGCATGAAGCACAGTTCTAACCAGAATGAATAACCTGGTTTCACCATTACAACATTAAAGAGATGCTCGATCAGCTTTTAGACAGATATGCACACACTGTCACATACCCAGTGCCACACACACACACACACACACACACACACACACCAACACACACAGAATCAGGATGCCATCTGGCCACATACCTGCCCTAACCTACTGAACTGCAGTGTCTGTCCACCTCACTGTCTCACTGACTGCCTGTCTCTCTCCCCACAGAATCTGATTTCCTCACCATGGCGTGCTGTCAGTGTGTTTGCGTAGCTCTGTGTGTTCTGTAGGATTAAAGCTGAGACAGTCAGTGTGTCACTGAGATCAAACCTGCATCACTTCTTAATGGTCCAACTCATGTTTATGCATTTGCTTTAGTCAACAGTTTACAAATAAACAAGTTTAAATCACTTTGTTGGTGCCAGACAGACTGGTCTGTGTATTCCAGAAACTGCTGATCAACCAGGATTTTTACACACAACCATCTCTAGGCTTTACAGAGAGACTGGTCTGAAAAATAGTGAGTGGGAGTTGTCTGGACCAAAATAGTTTGTACTGTAGACATCAGAGGTCAGAGGAGAATGGCTAGACTGGTTGGAAATGACTGAAAGGTAATAATAACTCAAATAACCACTCATTACACCGAGGTATGCAGAATAGCATCTTTGGACACAAAATGGCAAACTGTGAAGCAGATGGGCTACAGCAGCAGAAGACCACACAAGGCCCCATTCCTGTCATCTAACAACAGAAAACTTAGGCTACAGTTTACACAGACTCACCAAAACTTTACAATGGAAGATTGGAAAAATGTTGCATGGTCTGATAAGTTTCAGTTTGCCAAATTCAAACTGCCACATTCAGATAGCGGGGTCAGAGTTTGGTGGAAACAACAAGAAGACATGGATCCATCCTGCCTTCTATAAACACTTCCAGCTGGTGGTGGTGGTGTCATGGTGTAGGGAATATTTTCCTCGCACACTTTGGGTACCTCAGTGCCAACTGAGCATCATCTAACCAACCCAGCCTACCTGAGAATTGTTGCTGACCATGTCCATCCCTTTATAACCACAATGTACCATCTTCTTCTGATAGCTTCTTCCAGCAGGATCATCCATCATGTAAAAAAGCGTAAATCATCTCCAACTACTTTCTTGAACATGACAATGTACTCCAATGGCCTCCACTGTCACCAGATCTTAATCTAATAGAGCATCTTTGAGATGTGGTGGAATGGGAAATTTTCATCACAGATGTGAAGCCAACAAATATGCAGCAACTATGTGATGCTATCATGTTAACATGGAGCAAAATCTCTGAGGAATGTTTTTAACACCTTTTTAAATCTATGCCACAAAAAAAAAGAAAAAAAATCTATGCCACAAAGAGCTGAGGCAGTTCTGAAGGCAAAAAGGGGTGCAACCCTGTCCATCTAATAATACAGTATGGCCAGTGAGTGTACTGTATACCGGGATAATGTGGTGATCACAGCTAATCTCAGCCGGTGTTTCTTAGAACAGCTCATGTCTGAGAATCTTAACTGTTGCCTATACAGTAGTTCCAGTGTTAGTCCTGTCGGTTACACTTAATACTCCAATCTGTCATTGCCCTCTCTCTCTCTCTCTCTCTCTCTCTCTCTCTCTCTCGCACACACACTGGGTTGCTTCCAGCATTTAACAGTTACGATGAATCATCTCATCTCAGTCCTTAAAACAAAAACATCAACACGTCCTGCTGCCAGCTGATTGTATGACAAGTTTGTCTGGGAGGAGGTGGATAAAGGTGAGGAGGGTGCAGCTACTGTGAGCAGGGTAAACTTGTGATTTATTGAAACTGATCCTGCTGTTGGACATCTGTCGGCTCCCTTCAGAGTCCAGTCTATCACCGTCTGTTTACCGGTTTGATTGTTGCTCTGTTGAAGCGATAGCCAATTACATCACAGTTTAGTCAGCTCAAAAGCTCTTGACTGGTTTCCTCTTAACTAAATTAAATGAAAATATAGTTCTATTATATGTGAAAGGTAACCATGAAGATGGATACTGTAGATGAATATGGATACAGAAGTAACACAATGTTTTGACAGCATCAGCAATAGTATGACTTTAGATCAAGTAGCAATGATGTTGATCAAAATTATCAACAATAAATGGATTGGATATAACTTATCTTTTTATATTCTTTTAGAAGAGCTCTGCACTGCAAGCCACATTCTTTCATTCAAACACACATTCATTATCAAAAATTCATGCACACACATATTCATGATACATTGGGGAACTTCTCAAGTCATCCTGTATGTATTGCTCACACATTTAAAAAGGGTTGCTGGGAAAAAAGAAAAGAACACTGACACAGAAGTTCTCTTTCTAGTGAGAAACATCCACTCTTCAAACCTTGGGTTAATAAACTCTGACATGGATGTCGGAATTATAGATCTATTGTAAACAGACCCCACACAGCAAACTATACAGTAGACTGAAAACAGGCACCATTTGTAGTGTCTCAATTATACACATCAATACCCCATGCACAAAACTCTAGAGTTAAACTTTAGAAATAATACTATACGATGCGATGCGATGTGATGCGATGCGATGCGATACGATGCGATACGATACGATACGATACGATACGATGCGATGCGATGCGATGCGATGCGATGCGATACGATGCGATGCGATGCGATGCGATGCGATGCGATGTGATGCGATGCGATGCGATACGATACGATACGATACGATGCAATGCGATGCGATGCGATGCGATGCGATGCGATGCGATGCGATGCAATCCACCAGGAATCTACACAGGAATTCTTGGCTATAAAGAATATCTATCTAGACCAGGTAGAATCAATCCATGATATTCACACAACAAATCTAAAATTGCTAGATTATGGAAAGTAGAATTAAAAAATTTGTGGCAATGAATACAGAGTCCACCTTGAATACCACAACAAAAGATTTACAACAAGTAGAACGAGTACAACAAGATGTGATTGTTGAGTTACAACAGGTATGACTCACCAGGTAGAGACCACCCAAGAAAGCCTATCAAACAGGTAGACTATACCTTGGACCCTGTTACCTATATTGTAGAGCAGGTAGAACTCTTAAATCTGGGCCTGCTGTATCCTCAACTGTACTCAGGAACATTACAGGTAGAATCCAGCTATGATGATGAACTGCAGACATGCCATGGCATACCTATACCAAAATAACCTTAATGTAATGTTGCTTTCGATCTAGAATGGATAACACACTGTGGATGTAAAGCTGGCACTTGCAAAGAAAACTATGATGGATAACAGACTGAATTCTCCAAAGATAAAAAAAAAATGTAGATCTAGAAGAAATACAGCAGTTTTCAGTTGTTTTGATATAAATTACAACATCTAGAGCTGGCCCAGTGTATCTTATAATCCAAGAATTGAGGTCATCTAGGAACAGGTAGAAACATTATCCTGTATTAAATGCTCCGATTTTGACACCATTTTTGACAATAATTCTTTGCAGATACAGAAAGTGAAGCAGGTTTAGAAGATAAACTCATCACAACCAAAGTGAAAACAGAATTCAAATATCAAAACATATAGTCTGTACCTAGGACAATGTGAAGGGCTGCAGTAACAGGATCTCTAACCCCATGAACCGAACAGGAAACCACATCTGTAGAACCTATTAACAAAAAAAGGAAAAAGTATTTCACATAATGCTCAGATATTTTCATGCTGTGGATCCATAAAAATACTCTTTCTTACCAGCAGGTATAATTCCAAGTGGCAGCACTGGTTTCACTGGGTTTTCAGGAGAATCTGCATCAAGCTGAGCTCTGAGGACCAGAGCATGGCACATCTCCGCCACCGATCCATCCCCACCAACACACACCACCCTGATGGACAGGTGGAAACACACTAGTGTCAGGGTAGTTAGAAAGGCAGATGGAGATAAAACAAACAAACAAAGCAAAAATATCATAAGTGATATCATACCAGTATTGATGGATGGTGAGGTTGGTTTAAGCCATTTTCTCCTTATTGTCTTAGCAAAAATAATCAAGATTCCAAATGGTCTCTGATTTAACCAACCCAAAAAGAAGTTCCCTCCAATTAAATATGATTCCCTTTCCAAATATTGTAACTCCACAGAGCCACAGTTTCTCAACAGCCTTAAGATCCAGTACGGTGGGATTTCTGGACTGGTTAAAACAAAGTATCAAACAAGGCTTTTCCAGAATGAATTCCTCCCTAAGTTTGAATATACATATCTTCCTTTGAAATGTACAAAATTCTGACCACAGTTCTTTGGACATTTGGCTGTTAGTTTCTTTTTCCCATTTTTGTTGATGTTGTATTTCTTGATTTAATCAAGCTCATATCTCTCAAACGTGCTTGGATAGGAACAGCTGCTGATATATTTTACTCAATTTCCTTCTGTCTTGTCTTGTTATCAGAATTATACCAACAAAACAGAACTCTCAGGCGACAAGTTTTTCATGATCTCAAGAGTTTGAAATCTTATTTTTGGCTTTCTTCCTGCCAAATATACCGTGACATTAATTTACATTCTTTAAATTGTTTTTCAACCATCTCAATTTGGGAGACTTTGGAAGTGATGCATGACCCTTGGTAACATTTTAATTTTGAGTAACTCAATTTTTTATTTAAAATTTTATACTGAAATCATGTTCCATCTATTAATGTCCACCTTATTTTTTCAGTCATAAAATTCTACCAACTCTTTTAGGGATAACGAGTCCTAGGTATCTTAAAGGGTCCATATTCCAGTTTTGTTGGATGTAGAATTTTAATGACTGGCTAAGTTTGTAGTTACAGCCCATATTTTGGAAAACCTTCACTTTCTCAATGAAAATACATCAGATGGCTTTACAGGTACAAAAGACACAAACCTGGACAAAGACTCATTTATCTAAAATAATCAATACGCCCATTCTTTACATGAGTTTTACATTTTAAAGTCATACTCCTGCTCCACATGCTGAGTCTGATGTTTCCTCTAAATAAGTTTGACATAAGAGTTAATTTTTTTTTATGTCTACTGTATATACAGTACGGTATAAACAATACTAAGACTACATGTGGAGTCCTTAAAAGGTGGGGTGGATGATGTTTTTCAGGAGAATTTTTTACAATATTTCTTAAAATCTCCTTCACACCCCAATTGCAGCCAATTAATTATGTGCTCTGACACAAAAATAAGTATTGTAGTCAGCTGTGGAACACCAGGACTGAAAAAACATCATCCAATCATCTTGACCAGCCCATTTAGGACAACTGAATGGTGATATGTCTATCAAACTCAACTGCCGTTTGTCCCTTCTCACTCCCCCTGTTGTGGTGCCCCTTTTGGTGCAACTGTCATAGTGTAAACAACCGTGGCAGACAAACTTCTCCCTGCTGCTGCTATCTATGCAGCTACTTGCTCTGATACTGTAAATCCACCAAAAAGAGAAAAACCGGATATGAACTAAGTCATGGTGACATTGACGTTTGTAGTATGGATTTTTTGTACTGCAAAATGAGTTTGATGTGAGCACTTCATCAGTTGTTGACTAGCAAGCTAACAATCTAGCCACTCAGCTGTTTCCAAATGTCTCCACCAACTCACTCGTGAACCCTCGGGGCGCATGTTCCTGCGCTCTGGAGGCAAGGCTTCAAGGAGGGTCTGAAAAACGCATCTGTATTTTTTAAATGTGTTTTTTCAAAATGTAGCTTGCTCAAATCATTTTTCCAGGAACCATACTTTTTCAATCAAAATGTAATTATCTACTTTTAAAATAAACTTACAATCATCTGTTGCTCATGTTGTGTTTAATGTTATGGATTCAGTTTTTATTAGATGTTATAGAGGTGGAAGACAGTTTTTGTTTGTGTTTTCACAGTTTGGGTTTGCAGTAAATAGGAGACAAGCAGGCTCCCCCCCCCCCCCCCTTCCTCCTCTCCTTGTGCATTGGATTACCTGGAGCTCTGGTCGCCACGGTGACAGCCAGACTAATTGGCAAATGTAGGTTTCAACCAAATCCTCACCAGTGTAGCTTCACACACACCTACACACACACACACGCACGCCAAAACTTAGCAACGCAGAGCTAATCTTCAGTAAGCACATAAAGCTTTATGAGGGCTGAGCACAAAAGCTGCTTACATACACACACACGCGCGTGCGCACGCACACACACAAACCCAAGGATCATCACAGATAGCGTGATGAGAGTTTGATCAATGCTTTAATTATGTTATTTTCCTCAAGAACACAACTTTTGTACACTTCATTACTACTGCTGACCCTTTTACCTGTTGGTGTTTTATTATTTCTGTTCAGTGTGTATTCATGTATGCGTGAACATGTGTGTGAGATCAGTCTGGGTCAGTGTGTTTCAGTGTCAGCCTCTGGCAGAAAACTGCTGTTTGATTACGTGGTTGACTGTGGAAGATTTTAGAAGCCTAATGGTATGACTTAAATCGTGTTAACTTTAACCTTCAACTGAGTTTACCTTTGGACTGAATTCCCCTTTTTTGGGGCATCAACACATCAGATACAATTTTCTACAGTAACAAATAAAAATATTTTCTTCAGTCGGGCAAGTTCTGTCCAGTCTATTTTAGTCTCATATTTTTGTCCATGATTTCCATCAGATATCCTCCTGAAGTGTTTTATCTTCATCTACTGTAGTAATATATCAATAAAATACTTGTCTTGCTTGTCCAAGACTCAGTTTATATCAAAGAATGACCTCAACATATTATAATAGTAAACATGTTTAGTTATATCTTCAATATTTTTCTGTAAGGAGAGCTCACGATCAAAACGAGTTTTTGCTTTAAAACAAGATGTAAAATATGACAGAAACAACCAACCCATCAAATTCATCCAGTTTGCATTCCTTCATCACTGAGAGAGCATGACCCTTCCTTTCGGTTACTGGAGAGACAGACAGACAGACAGACAGGGAGACAGGTAAAAACAGAGAAAGAGAGGGAGAAAAGGGAGATGTAAGCAGATGGAGAGACATTGAGATGGACAGAGATAAAGTGTTCATGCTTGTGTGTGGTCAGATATACACAAGTGTGTGTTCGATAGCTGCCAAAAAAAAAAAAAAAAAGTGGGACAACGGATATCGCACCATCTGCTGAGAGGAGGAAGAGGAGGAGTATCCATGTGAAAAAAGGAGAGTGGAGAAAACAACAGAAGAGAGAGGAGAGGAGGAAACGGGGAAGGAGAGGAGAGGAGAGGAAGCTGCCTCCCTCTGTCACAACAGATGGGCTAAGCTCCGCCCCCTGTATCAGGTTACCTAGCGACGAGAAACTGCCATTAGCACTGACCTTTGGACCTCCATGCACACACACAAACACAAAGATTTTATATTGTCCTCTTTGATGGCCATAAAAAAATCTATGCAACTTTATCATTGTTAAACAGAGTTTTATAACATTAAGGTGACAAAACTAATAAATAAAGCTGCATTTCCGTATTTGCTGTAGGTAAGTAAACAGACAGACCTGTGATGTCAGTGCGGATATCGGCCATCTTGAAAAGAGGAGCCACATGTTCTCTGTAGATGTGCACGGCCTCTTTCTTGTGGCTGCTGGGGTTGATGAACACCTTCAGATACCTGGGACGACTGCTGAACCCTGCACACACACAAACACATCCACACCCCTCGTTTCTACATTGGACTGTCTGACTTCAGCTATAGCAACACAGCTCTCAGGTCTGAAATCTCAGCAGTGTCCAGTTAATAAGGAGCATTCAGTGGCCTTGTTCAGTTTTTGTGTTGACATGCAGGTTCGAATACAAACACAAAATCACTAATCACTAAAGGGCAGGTTTAGTGATTAGAGAGCTAGAACATACTGTATAGAAAAACCTATTGTAATGAATGTGGCCTGTTTTATGAACCATGTTCAAAATATCCTTTGCATCTTCAACATTGGTTGTAAGGGTGTGTGTGTGTGTGTGTGGTTTAATAGTATCAGCTCAAAAATGCACCCACACAGACCCCCTGAACAGCTCATCATTAGGCAGATTTAGAGACCGCATTATAAATCCCCATAGACTCTCTCAGATCAATACACACACACCAGCTCCATTATCCAGCTCATAACTATAATCTGCTCCCAAAAGGCCGTGACCTCGCCCTGTTAATGACCCCACATGAAAACACAAAGTGCACCTCCTACCATCACTCCACCCTATGGTTCTGACCAGGTTCTCTAGAGATCCTGTGAAGAGCCACCCGACACCTCCAACACGCTTCCCTCCACTGGACCCCCACCACTCCACCCCACTGTTACCCCAAAAACCCAGCTCCACCCAGCTGCTGCAGTAACTGAGAGGCAATCTTAATAAGAGCCGATTTTCTACTCTGGTTCACAAGTGCCACAACCTTAAGAATAGCAAGATGAAAATTGTTTACTGTCCCCCTTACATTTGAATAATGAGGATTTTTATAGTTTTCTACAGGGGGGAAAGGGTATTTAAAAAAAGAAGGAGAAAGGGGACAGGAAAAAGTTTGTAACTATATTGAGAAAATTCTATTAGAGATCAAACAAGAGCAGTGGGATAACATTTTATTAAAAGCCTTTATAAACGCATGCGCTTCAGGTTCAAACCAAAAAAATCACCTTGAAACTTTATAAGAGTGAAACAAATGAAAAGTAACTCACTCTATGTAAAACAGAAACGGGAAAAGGAGGGAAACCTAGTTCTAAATGAAGAAGTTTGGGAACACCTGTGTGAGTTACAATGGAAAACTTCAAATTCAATACTATGGAGAGAGTTTTGCTGGAAAAATCTTATCGGATTTTTCATCACTCCACCTCAGAACCTCAGACACTAAACAAGTTCATCTGTATGTATACAGTGTGAATCCCATAAGGCAAATCATTTTTAAATCTTTTAGTCTTGTTCAAGAGTGTTCCCTTTTTGGGCAGGAAGCGTAAAGATTGACATTTGACAGAGTTTATATCTCAATACTTACCAACCCTCCCATCAGTAAACTTAACCTCTAATGATAAAAATTTCAGTGATGTTTGTAGAAAAGCACAACAAGCAAGGGGTTAAAACCAGAAAAACCTACAGTGGATGAGTGGATTGGCATAATCGATGACATATTCAAGATGGAAAGAATAACCTTTACTATAAAATTATAACAAGGTGTGTTTCTGAAAAGTTGAAAAAGATGGATCAGATATGCTACAGTGGAACAGCCACACTTCATTTTATGCTAAGTCTTATGTCCTTTTTTGCTCCTTTTTTGTGCCTCTTTTGGAGTAGTTTTTCTTTGGAATCATGAAGTTACTGTGTACCCCAGTGTCCCTTTTTATAGGAGTTTAGTTTTTAATGTGTACGCAACAGGTTACAACTCCTATATGACGGTGGTAAAACCAGTCATTCATCTGTATTATTTAAGAATTTAAATATACAGTTGTGTGGATTTTGCAGATTGTAACTTACACACTGATGGATGAGAATGATGTACGGCTATGTTAATGAACATGTGAACCATGGAAAATCATTATAAAAAGAAATCAAGCCAGAGATGACAAAAAAATGGTAAGATGAAAAGATATTTGCATTTTCTCTGTGTTTATGGACCCATAATAGCAGTCACCCAAACTAAACTGGTGTTTTGACCAGATATGTTATATAAACCATTTTCAACAAAACCGCTCCAGCATCTACAGAACCAGATGAAGTCTCATTTGTTTCTGCTTAAGTTCATTAATTAAAAGTGACTTTTTAGTCACTTTCATTAAGTTTGGCACTTAATGATGTTATAATGGTATTGTGGTAATTCTCTTTCCAAACAAAATTGGTCAAAAGCTCTTCTACTGTGGCTATGTTTAGAATGTGCTATGAATGAATGAATTTTCAACATTTAAAACAAGATTGGAACATCATCTTTGTTTCTATTAAGTTTAGACTGGAAATCTGAAGAGAAAAGTCATAGTTTGAGGACCTGAAAATTTCTGACAAAGTCTCAGATCTTATTCACCTATAAGGGCTGGCTTGTTCACATTCATTGTAAGTACAGGCGATGATTTCTAAGTTTTATGAATACTTATAATGATGAAACTTTTGTCCTGTTTTTACCACAGGAATTTT
The DNA here is from genome assembly GCA_023101725.1 of Atherinomorus stipes. Taxonomy (NCBI): domain Eukaryota; kingdom Metazoa; phylum Chordata; class Actinopteri; order Atheriniformes; family Atherinidae; genus Atherinomorus; species Atherinomorus stipes. Next base: position 95,170 of record JALJCO010000433.1, read on the forward strand.
TCAGACGAAAGAAACCTTAGCAAAGTTCAACTCTAAACACGTCCGTTCCCATTACACAAGTCTCTGCAACATACAGAGTACTGAGGAGACAATTTACACCTTTTCCTATTAATGTGGACATGCTAAAATTTAATATCAACCTCACTTTTATATTTTTCAAGACAAACAACTACTGACAGTCCAACGGGACATAAATGGGTTTCTTCTCTCTCTAACACAAAGTCTCACAGGAGATGATGTCATTCACTTTGATATGTTTCTCAAACGAAAAGCAAGTAGACACATAGATGTGAAGAGGTCAAGTATCCATCAGATCATTTCCCCAGTCTCAATCAGCGGCTGGTTGCCATGGAGCTGCTGAATCGTTACCATGGTAAACAATCCCAGCATCAGCAAGAAGGAGTGTTGAGTTTCTGACTGAGGACTTTAATCTGGGTTGCTGAGCGTTGTTGCCAACAACTGGGAGTCTGCCTGAGGTCAGTGATAACACTGAAGTGATTTATTAAACATTTACTCATTTAATCCATTATGACAAAAAGTTAACTAGCAAATACTTTAGAGTTCAATAGAAAAACTAAACATTTTTTCATTTAAGTTTATACACTACATACATTTAAAACTTGTTTTATTCCGTTTTATATACAGTTAATATACTTAATGCATGTGAGTTTTACACTGTTAGAGGCTTATACATGAGATCAGGGTTGTTGAATGTTCATCCTTCTCATATTTCTAGCCTATTTGCCCAGTCACTATTCTTGGACTCCATCTGCATCTTTTCATTGTGTCCTTAGTCATTTAAGATTGGCAGTTGGTGGCAGAGGGACCTGGTGGACCCTTGCAGACTTGTAGCCAACTAAATGTGTTACACTTTTAAAAATTAAAATCAGGAATTAATTTTAAATGTCAACAGCCATACTTGCAACTGTCAGAGATTGTGATTAGGAAAACTGATGCCCTGTAGTTAATATTAACCTCAGCATGCCAATAAGGTCATAACAAATCATTAAGAAAATGTTTATGACCTTAACTTAGCTCAGTAGCTTGTCATCCATTGTGGACTAAGGGTGCATTCACACTAGGATAGTCTAGGGACTATCCTAGTGTCCCCTAGGATAGTCCTAGGATAGACTATCCTAGGACTATCCATCCTAGGATAATCCCTAGGATGGTGGGCAGGGAATTCTGAAAATTTTCACACCTTTCTTTGGTTTGGTTTGCTTTCAAACTGCATGTAACTGAAGCGGACCAAGCCACCTGGTTAAACCTTCATAGCTAAAACAACTGCTCGCTAGGGGTGATATTCTCCAAAACAACCACTGATCAACGATGAAAAAGCATGAAGATGAAAATCAGGCTCCATGATTGGCTAGGAGTAAAGGTGGAAATCTTTCTGCTTCTCATCATGAGTCCACATTTGTTCACAAGACATTTTCCAAATTTTTTTTCATTATTGTTTTTAATCTTTGAACACACACTGTTTGGGATTGTTTTTACTCCTACCCAAACGATACTCTGTGCCGCTTCTTTCTACTACTTCTTCTTGATGCTTTATCACAGTTGGTTTGTCCTTATTGGTCCACTGGATGGTCCCTTTGCAAGTGAACCGAGACCCCGGCTTTCAGGCAGACCAGAGTCCATTTTTTGGGTGTGCACCAGAATGCGGCTGGTGTTCACATGGCATCAAATAAAGCGTACTATTTGTGGAAGTGGTCCATGGTCCGTTCAAAGCAAACCAAGCATCCAGTGTGAACGCACCCTAACAAAGTAAGAACAGTTCAGGCCAGTAGGAATTATTGATAATTTTACAACAATTTGGTTTGTCTGAACAAACTGGAACATGAATGTCTGTATGCAAATTCACTGCATTTCAGCCAATATCCAGAAAAGAAAAGTTGTAAAAGTGGCCAATTTCAGCAAGACTTATAAACTGCATTGAATATCATGTCAGTCTGACAAAGTGCCGCTGGGTTATTTCAGTTGGGATAAAGTGATGGTCCTGACTGTCAATGAATACCTGAGCGGTGTTACCAGATGAGTGCGAGTAAAAGCAAAACTGATGAAATGATACAAAATTTGTAGTTCAATCCCCAACTCCTCCCCACATGCCAAAGTGTCCTGGTAGATAACGCTACCATCAGTGTGAGTGTACGTACATTAATGGGTAATTTACATATTTAAAGTTCTTTAATTTCTCCTTCTCTACTACAAGTACAGTAACTTTCTGGTATACAAATAAATTAACACTAGCAGATGTTTTTCCTCAATGATTCAGTTCAACCAAAACAAAAGCAGTGTCCAAATGTTTGACCTCTATTTACTGTAACTGTGACAGCATTTTGCTGTACAATAACAAACTAATTCCTACTGAATTTGACAGGGACAAAGGAAGGCAGGTAGTCTTTAATGTATAACGCAAAGCTGCACACAGACACACATAGAGGGTCAGAAAGTGGTTTATAGAGATGGCCCTTCACTAATCTCGCCTTAATGTAAGAGACAAACTGAAAGACAAAAATAATACAATCTGTGCTGCACATGGATTTTGACTGTTAAGCTATGCTGTTAAATAAAAGATAATAAATTCACTTGCAATTTTATATGAAACTACTGAGTTACCTCCTACCTGATGGCATTAATTCAAAGAACATACAGAGAAATTGGTGGCGTATGAATGCTGCCATGTAGATATGCAAAAGACCTGTGAACTAAGAAAAGACTAGCCATCTGACGTGGAAGGAGTATCGATGGCACCTGCTGGCTTTGCTGAGCTCAGTTTGGTGGCTCTGAGAGTTTCAGCTTGTCAGTCTGTTGAGCTACTAAACAACTGCAGTCAGTCTATCTCGCTGTCTGACCCCATGCATTGAAAGAGTTTCTAAACAGCATAAACGCTCTCCTTTTGTGACCATGACTGCCATTCACTTTCTGCACAGCACTCTGCAGCTGCTTCGCACAGCGAACGGCAAAGAATGACGCTCTGAGTACAGGAAGTGGCCGCTCTCTGCTTACCATTGTGCAACTGCATTTTCAAACCTCAATATTAAGAAGTGGTTGTAGCGTCAGCTATGGCTAGACTGCCCGCTCTGCGACACCACAGTTCCCACAACAATACGCTTTTCACACTGACCTCTGGCTGGAAAATAGGCTTAATGTCCGCACAGCAGCAGAGCTACTGACTTTGTTTACCTTTCACACATACACACACACATACGCGCAGACTCCTCTGCCGCGGTGTGTGAAGTCACAAAGGCCATCACAGTTTGATGTGCAGTGTGACCACTTGAGCTGACACACGACCTGTGAGCCATTCATATGTGAGTTTGAGGCCAAAGACACCCTCCTGAAAAAGTTGTGACTTTGCTGCAGGGTCTCATGGGTAATCTGATTTGATGGACTGACAGAAGCACAGTCAGACAGGTGACCAGCGATAACATGTCAGACTGATGCCATGGTAAGACAGCGATGGTAGCCTCAATGCTAACTTTGACCTCCTCATTTACCACAAACTTGTAATGTCTCTGTTGAGGTCGACGTAGCTGGACAGAGGAGCTAAAATGTAAAGTGAGTTCCTGCGAGTTAAATCCATACATACAGCACTCCAACTTTCTATTGTGTGTTAACTGTCAGCCAAGCTCTGCCCACTACAGTGCACCTGGGAACCAGTGCCTGGGAACGTCAGCCAGTAGTAACATCCAGGACTTCATTAAAAAGGTCCTGACAGCAGGTGGCTGCTTGTTAGCGAACCTAATAACAAAGAATGTTAAGCCCAAACATGGCCCATAACTGGTTCTGAATAATGGTATTCACAAAGGGTAAGTACTGCTGCCTAAACTCCGCCACAGACCAAACAAACATGGCCAAAATCTGCATTTTCTTTGCACTTTTGGACCACCTCCCTCTGGACGTCGTAATGCTTGCGGCAACCTTTACCAAACCACCATATGAAACTTGATATTTCACCATATGAAATATCAGTTGTTGGTTCAGTACCTGATCTGTACATGCCAAAAGAAAGATAGATTATGGAATCACTACACTTAAAGAAATCAAATTTCTTTATTTTGTAACTGGAAAAAAAAAGATTAAATTTTGTGGGGGGGTTTTACAGATCAGGCAAAGGGGAAAAAAAGAGTTGGTAATTACAAAACAAACATGCCTCATTTTGCAAATGAATCTTCAATTATAGAAAAACACTGCAAAACTCCCCAAGAAGTTATAATGCAGCTTGGAACCTGGCAAAAGATGTTGACTGTCCCCAGTCTGCTAATCTCTGTTGCAGACAACATGATTCAAGTGCTGACAGCATGTTTGTAAGTACTGCTAAGTGTGTATTGACATGTGTGTGTTTGTGTGTGTAATCTGAATGTCTTTGTTCCTTTGGATTAGCAGATTAGCTCTCCTGTCTGATGTAACTGTGACTCACCTCATTAAATTCAGTGACAAAACTTAGGAATTTTATCTGAGCAGCTAGCAAAGTTTGAAGCTAAGAATAGGCTAACCCTTGGGTTTGTGAAGATGCAAGTGACTGACACCGATTCTGTGAAGAACAGTGCTTGGAAAATACTGAAAGAGTTTTCAGACAATTATTACTTCATACAAAACAATGTAGTATTATAATAAGTCCAGCAGCCAGGCTAAAAAGTATCGTTTTTGCACTTCTAACAAAAAAAAGGCATATTTTTTCAAGAACTGATGAACAAATGATGACTCAACAAAAGGCATTGCCCCCTCCCAAATGCAGTATATTTTTTCATGTTTCTCATGGTAATTGTTTGGGTGCATGTGGTAACGGTGGTGGGATGGTTTGGGGGGGGGGGGGGGGGGGGCTTGACATTATAATTGTCAATGAAAAGGGGGCCCTTCAGAAAAAGTTTGGGAACCACTGCCCTAGAGTGTGGGTATGGTGACCATCTGCAACTGTTTGTATATTTTACAAATGGTAAAGACACTTGTAACAGGATTGAATAGGGTCCAACAAAAGCTGAAAAATATTAAGTTAAAAATATCTATTAGATAAAATATCTATTAAAACAAGATTCAGACAAGATAAAAAGTTACTAAAATTTATAATGCAAGAGAAATGAAAAACAGCGTTTGCAGGTACATCTCACTAACAATCACAAATGATGAGTTCATAGTAGGGTTGTAAGGGTATGTGTAATTGTGCCAAACCGATCGGAAGCCTCAAGTCCCCGTGTCTGGGGGCACCTCAGTTTTGACGAAGAGGGAGGAGGGGGGAAAAAAAAGGCAGACAAAACAAAAGCAGCGTGCCGACTCGGTTGGGTTTGTACTCAGAAACACTTCCAACATCTTAACGCATCGAAAGGGACACCACACAAGTTTGAATGTTACTGGGACAGCTGGAAAACAGACTAATTTAGTGCAAACAAGTGTAAAAACAGCAGTATGTTACTTACTAATGCTTTTTTTTTTTATTCAGGAAAAATCTGACCAGAAGAGTAACCTGCTGTGAGGTTTAGTTTTTGTGATGAGGATGAGTGAAATGAAAGTGAAACTGTTTCTTTTAAATACTACTCTTGAAATTCAGATGGTGTCACTTGAAAGCACATCTATTTTTATTTAAAAGTGCAAAAAACCAACAGCAGGATTTTATTTTAAAATATTTTCTTTATTTATGGTTATTTTTTTCTCATTCAAACAATATGCCAAAAAACTCAAAACAAAACAAACAGCTTTGATGTTAAATTTAAGTGAACTTGTTGATAAAACTTACGTATTTGTATTTTTTTCCACTACTGTACCAAAGAAAAACCGAACCATGACTTGTGTACTGAGGTACATACCGGACTGTGATTTTTGTGTACCATGACATAGTTGAATAACAGGACAAGACAACGGGATTTATTCTTTGGGGACAATTACTCTGGAAAAAATTTGATAAAAAAATTAACCAATTGTTCGTGAGATATTGGATATTGATATTTACAAACCCACCAACACTGCATCCTCAAAATTCTACTCAATCTTAAGTACCTAGTTGTACCTTTATGGGTAAAAAGGAGGGGGGGGGGTCATCGGTGCTATTGTCACCTCAACAGTGCAGTTTGTGCTTTATAAAGACCAGACAGCCTCCAGTGGTGCAATAATGGTCTTTATAAAGTACAAACTGCACTGTTAAGGGGACAACAGCAGTACCTTTGAAGGTATCATTTCAGTGACCATCCTTTGTACCCCTGAAGGTGCAATTAGGTACTTCATTTTCAGAGAGTGCAAGTGCATTTGGTGCGTGTTCCCGCTACGATGATATGGGACTCGGTGAGTACTAGCAAAGACTTAACCCACTGAATTTCGACATTTTTAATCCGGTATGATGAAATAAGAGAAGAATGAATCCTCTTCAGTATTTTTTCCCAATGTATGAAGTTGTAAATGGGTTTCACATCAATATCTGACTTTTGTTGGCTTCAGACTACAATTTATTACCATGTAAAGCTGAAGAGACAGATATGTGGAATCACAGCTGAAGATTTAAAAGTAATCGATGCAGTGTTTGCAATCCATTTTGACTAAATATTGATTGACTTAGTCTCAGCTTTGTCTGACTTGCTATTCGTCAAAGGTACACACATGTTCAGGGTTCCATGTGCATGGCAACACAGATTGTAACATCAAATACTGCAGCTTTAAAATGATATTACTAATTTGGAAATTTACGAAAAGATGTTGAATTTCATTACATACTGCTCATATTTTGGTGTCATTGTGTTTTCTCAAAGCTAAAAGATCCTGCACACCCACATTAGCAAGTTTTCTCCTAATTCCAAATGGTGGTTTTGTAAAATGTTGTGGTATTTTGGGTTTTGTTGAGTTTTTTTCTAGTTTTGTACATCAAGGTGCACATCATTATCCATTATAATTATAAAAGGTTTTTCCTCAGCAGTTACTATTTTGTGCCTTTGCCTGTTAATGTTATTTTTTATTTTATTACACCTGTTATTCACGGCTACTGGTTTACTGTACAGTATATAATCTTTAGGACAATTTGTTTCTCAATACTTGAAAGATGACCTTTCATTTTTCTGTTTGCTGCTTTATCTTATAATCGCCATGTTTAAATTTCAGCACAATCACCACAAACATGAAATATAAACCGACTCGAAATGTAATTTGGGTGGAATTACTGTATGTAAAGAGAGTTTATTCGAAGAGTTATTACACCTCCCTCTATCTATCTGATGGGAACAGTGACTGTCCTATAAATAACAGCATTACTCAGCAGTGCGTGCTTATAATCATCTTACTGGGAGACACTCACAGTCGCATTGAGTCATGTTTCCATTGTTCCAGCTTATGTAACACAAACCGCCAATCTTACTATCAGCTGGGACTTTCATTGAGTCCTCTAATGGGAGAGACTCCATGTGGGGTTCAGTGCCCTTCAAATGTGTCACTAAACATCATATAACTATGAAAAAAAGACTAGGTTTGATTTCTGTAAGAATTTAAAATAAATATTTTCAAAGACAAGAGGAGGTTAATAGCAACCCCAGCTGCAAAACAGACAAAAACACATAAAACAGCTGCTTTATTGATGCTGATGCTCAACACTGCACAATGATCTGAATGTGTTACCTAACAGCAGCTCCTTCAGAGTGTTGAACCAGGTGTGTGTGTGTTCCGCAGAGGCGTTGTGGAGGTGCAGTGTGTCCTCCTTCAGCTTCCTCCCTCTCCTGCTGCAGCAGAATAGGGCCACACCGAGCACTGCTCCCCCTGATTGCTGGCCCGCCGCTCGCCGCCTCTTCACTCTCACTGCAAACACGTCCTGCAGCAGCATCACACCTGGCTGCAGGACGCTCGCTTCACCTGCAGAGAGACACGTAGCGAATGTCTGAGGAAGCAATCAGCTAAGAACAGAGATAAAACTGCAGTGCATTCTTACCTTATACTAATAAAGCATCAATTGCTAGTATTTAGATTACAATATATTGTAAACAGCCAACTCAAGTGTTATCAACAAATATTACTGAACAACATTTGCTAAATACAGTTGAATTATCATCACTAATTATGATATTGAAAAGAAAACTTTTTATAGGTAGCACTTGTCAGTGAGTGAAACGTGAATGCTCAAACTGCAACTGCTTACATAACGTCATTTACAGTCTTTATCACTAATCTATTGATCAGTGCAACGCTCAATGGCACCTGTCAATCATCAGTTTAATCAGGATGGAATTGTGAAATCTGATTGGTCCACGTCAGATTAATCATCCGATCCTCTGAGGATAATATCAGCAGAGTTCAGACAGTACACTGAGTTACATAACACTCACACTTGCAACTTATCCGAAACACGCGTGAGCCAAGCTGATATGATGTCACATAGCCAGCCAGTCACCCCACTGTCCACCACACGGTAACCACGGGTTCTAAAAACAAAAGCTGAGGCCCAGAAACAAGTTTTCAAAACCTATATAAAGCTACCCTTTTGTTTTCAGCAAGACCAGTAATTTAGTAATTCTTAAAACTTACACAACCTGTAAACTTCTGTTTGTGTGCAGAGGGTGAAACAAACACTAAACTCACTAATAATGAGAACACCTTTTTTAAATTAATTGTCAGAAAGTCTTATTTTCCCAGTAATGTTTGCGACTCACAGCAGTGACGTCACTTCCTTTCTGGGCGTACTCTGTATTGAACAGTATTGTAAGTGATGGCTGCCTGCCGTGTGCGTGCATAAACGAAAGTAAGTTTCCATATATGTTCATATTGTTCTTAGGTCTTATTCGGACATAGTTTGTTAAGCTGCCCGATTATATTTTGTTTTACCGACTTGTTTGAATATATTCATGTATACTTTGTAGTTTAATAGGTACATGTGACACTGTGATAAACACTTCACGGCGGGCAATACGTTTACCCAGCTCTCAGCTATATTCCGTGGTCTCTGGTTGTTCACTATTGTGTGTTTAAATGGCGAATTACATTTGAACCTCCACGTTGCGCCAGACATGCTTGCGCTGTAATTAGTCTTTGTTCATGTGGCCTTCACGTGCTGGCGAGAGGTGGTGTAGTTGCGGTCTGCGCCCACTAGATGGAGCCAAAGACCACTAAATCCGTATAAAGCCCTAAATTACATTATAAACTCTTTATATGACTTGACTTTATGTAGAAATTCTACTTGTTTCTTATAATTGACTGAATTTCCAAATTTCTAGTTCTAGTAAAACATATTACAAATGTTTATTGTCCGGTCACGATAATTATGTATATTTGTACAGTATTATTGATATCCTTTATTTTGTTTCTTTATAGACCACACACACACACAAACAGATACAACCACGGAAAGTGAAAGACTTGTAAACACAGCCACCAACTTGCCATCCTGTACCAGCCTCAAATAAAGTGTGCTTGGCAACATCCTCTCCGTGCCCTTCTCTCTGACCGGAGCTCTGTCGAAAGAACCTACCACATCAGCATCATCCTCAGAGTGTACCACTCTATCACATGGTCCTTCGAGCCGGATCGGTAGCTTTCTGGAGACAACATGGGGCCAGAACAACCATCTGCCGATGCAGCAGTGAGTGCTAGAGCCCAGCGGGAGAGACATCTGCCAGTATACTTTAAAGACTATGAAGTTGGATATCAACCAGGAGTTACAATACCTCCAACCACAGAAGCTTCAGAACAAGGAGCAACAGCCTCGTATCACAACATCACTGGCATAGATCCTGCTCTACTGATGTCCTCCAATCCAGCAAGATCACGCCGATCCTCTGCAGGTTCTCAGCAGAGTAGACTGAGATCCCAAGCTAGTGAAGGCTCACCTACACGGTTGTCTGTCATAGAGAAGCTATCTGAGCTACAAAGTGCTATGTTGGAAGAGCAGGTAAAGCGCATGGAGCTAGCAGAAGTACAAAGACAGATTGTGGAGCAGACGCTAGTTGATGAGCAGTGCAGTCTTCTAGACAAAGAAGCCAGAGAAGCCCTCAATGAGAAAGAGGAGCTTCTCAGAGAGCAAGAGCGGCAGAGACGTCGGCTGGAGGAGAAAGCAGAGATGGCGTTAAAGAGCAAAGAGGCCATTACCCGGCATCAAATACTACAACGGCGACTGAAAGAGAAGGAGATGGAACTGGCACAAGCAACTCTTATCGCTTCTTTCCTGAAAGAGGAAGGAAGTAATAGCCCTCCTTCCTCCAGGGCCCTTAGTGAATGTGAGTACAACCCGAGAGTCTCCGCTAGAGAACAGCCTCCTTCACCTCACACACTAAGCGCACCAAACCTGCTTCACTCAACTCCATCCATCCTTTCTCCGCCACCAGTTACCAGTGCAGTCGCTATCCCACCAGCTACAACTAACTTCCCTTCAGTACAAGTCCAGCCCAACCAACCAGTAATAGCTTCTGCTGGTCTGCTCACACAGCCGACGTACACCACTATCCCACCTCCTGATTCGAGACTAAACCCAGCTCTACAGCCGCATCCTAGACCAGCTGTGAGTGTCTTCATACCACGTGCTACACCACCATCCATGGTACGGAATGTGTTCCCACCTCACCAACCACCACCTGTTCCACCTCCACAACCTGTGCTACGGGCTGCTAATTTGCTGCCATATCCGTACTCTGCTCCGCCACCTTTGCCACAACAGGTAATGGCGCCATCTGCTGGTTATAGGCCGACTCCTAATGCTGACCTCATGGAGCTCCTTGTCGCCACCTCCTATGGCCTTCCGAGACCTGCTCTACCTCATTTCACCTCAGGGAAAGAGTCAGACTTTGCCCTATTAAAGATGGCTTTGGACAATCTGCTCAACACACATGCCCACCTCACAGAGCAGTTCAAATATCAAGTCCTCCTCGATCATTTGAAACTGCCAAGCGCCTACAAACTAGCTCAAGCTTACATGCACGACCCTAGGCCATATAGCTCAGCCCTCCAGGCTCTCCAAGATAAGTACGGACAACCGCGCCAGCTTGTGCAGAGCGAGCTGGGTGCCATCTTAAACTCGCCTCCCGTCAAATCTGGAGATCCAGAAGCTTTTGACAACTTTGCCTTATCAGTACAGGGTCTAGTGGGCATGCTCCGCTCCCTCGAAGGTGAGAATGGGTACGAACTGCGATGTGGCTCCCATGTTGACAGGCTGCTTAGCAAACTGCCCTCTAATTATCGAGATGGGTTTGTAGAGTACAGCATAAACCAAGGCATCCTGAGAACTGGCACCGATCAGACCTATACCCTCATCGACTTCTCTGCTTGGCTTCAGTTAAAATCACAAGCGAAGCGGATTTCTTCCAGAGCGGCTCTCATGTTTCAAGATCAGCCTAAGCCTGTTAAGACTCAAAGGAAACCACAGGGACATCAGTCCAACGTGTTCTACAACACAGAAAGCCAGACCAAGGTAACTGCTCCAGATCCTGCTGAAGCACAAAATCTCTCAAAGCTAAAGCTAGTTTGAAGCCTTACTGCCCGTACTGTGATGCCAGAGAGCATTACCTCAGTCAGTGCCCCAGATTTAAGGTGCTCACTCCATCCGAGATATCTGCTTGGATTAAAGACAGAGGTTGTTGGAGGTGTGGCCGAAACCATACACCTGAGGCATGCACTCTTAAGAAGCCCTGCCAAGTGTGCAAGCAACTACATCCTACTGTGCTTCACGAGGCTTGTTGCCAAGAGGCTAAGAAGGTGCTAATGGTTACTTCTGCTCCCAACACTATCTACATTGACCGTCCGAGTCGTCCCCAGAGAGTGCTTCTGAAGTTGGTAGAGATACGTCTGTACAACGGTGAGCACTCCATAAACGGTTTTGCCATCTTGGATGATGGATCTGAGAGGACTCTCATCCTGTCCTCAGCAGTCCGTCAACTCCATTTAAACAGAGAGTCAGAAAGTCTGCCTTGAGGACTGTGCGCCATGAAGTAATTCATCTGCAAGGAGCTGCAGTCTCATTTGACATCTCTCCAGCTCATGCTCCTAAACAGAGGTATAACATCCATCATGCCTTCACTGCTGATGAACTAAGTCTGTCCGAGCATAGCTATCCTGTCAAGTCGCTCATGCAGAAATACTCCCACCTGCGAGGTCTTCCACTCCCAATTGTTGATAAAGTCCAACCACTTCTGCTCATAGGCTCCGACTTCCCACATCTGCTTCTTCCAAACCAACCAGTCCGAGCTGGTCCTCCTGGAAGTCCCCTAGCTGTGTCTACAGCTCTTGGCTGGACTCTGAAAGGTCCAGCTAATCTGAACCTCCCCACTGAACATCCGCACTGCTACTTCACCATGTCACCCAACTCAGAACTGCAAAGACACGTTGAACGCTCTCTGGGAAGTTGACATAAACCCCTACGTCAACACCCAAGACTGCTACACGTTCCAAAGAAGATCAGCAGGCCTTAGAACTGTTAGAACAGCGCACAGTCAAAGTAGAGGTGGATGGAGTCACAAGGTATGCCACGCCACTGCTGAGACGCAAGGCGAGTCCTCCGCTTTGGGCTCCAAAGCATACACTGCTCCCGCAGCTACGGAGCACCGAACGTCGGCTAGCCAAAGACACTGCTCTAGCTAACACCTACTGCCAAGAGATTCAGAAGCTCGAACAGTTGGGCTATGCCAAACTTCTATCTCCTGAAGTAGTGGACAGTTCTACAGAGTCCTGTATCTGCCACACCATGTTGTCCACCACAATGGGAAGGCTAGGATCGACGGCAACTGCTCCTACCAGCACAATGGCCAGAGCCTTAACAGCCAACTCCTGCCTGGTCCAACGTTGGGTCCTACCCTCCTCGGCGTACTGCCTTCGGTTCAGAGAACATAGTGTGGCCATAAGCGGTGATATCAAGGCGATGTTTCACCAGGTTCGCCTGCTTCCAGAAGACAAGCCTCTTCTACGTTTCCTCTGGAGAGGTATGAAGAGGG
>JALJCO010000434.1:0-77750 GCA_023101725.1 Atherinomorus stipes
TGGTGGAGATCAGTTAAGTTATTCTCTCACATCCGGGAGGTGAATAATCACCGACGTGCCATTTCAAAACTGTGCCCTACTTTCAGTTTAGCGGAAAAGAAACGCACGTGTTTAACTTCTGTTTTGACTTCATATCGGCCTCACGAATCACCCGAAGCTCGCCGAAACTGCCTGCTCATCTTGTCAACATGTAGCTGCAGAACAAAAACAAACACCCAGTGTGTGTGTGTGTGTGTGTGTGAAGCTGGAATTTTCCCCGCTCTTCGTTAACCATCATTTTCGTGTCGGTGTTATGTTGAAAACTGCTTGACAGCGGAATCGTCACTGTCAATATTTCTGAGGCATATTTTAATTTAGAATTCATTCATCCTTTTTAGGTTTTATTAATGGCAAATATATATGATATTTGTTCTTTATGAATATTTAGTGACTCTTAGGCTACATAATTTATTTGCCTCATTAAGACATTTCAAAAGTTAAACATTTTTTCTATCCACAATATTTAAGTAATGGGAGGTCCAACTCTTTCCAAAGATTTGGTTCTTTTGATTCCCAAATGGCTCAACTACATGATACCATACTTTATTTACCAGCGGAGGGTACCTTGGGCCAGAAAATGGGGTGGGAGACTTTGAATTTGAATAAACTGTGTAAAAAAAAATGAAAGGGTAGATGTTGACAGTGGCGGTTCTAGGAATTTTTCACTGGGGTGGCCAAGGTGAGGTGAGGGAATGTGCAGAGGTAGCCACAGTGTATCGATAATGTGCTATTTTTTTTATATACATAGATAGTCAACTAATCTGCTCAAATCATTAAGTAATAAATGTCTTTTTGATAGTAACAATGAGAGGAAAATGACACAATGATGATTTGTGGTCATAGATCTGTAAAGGTCATTAAAAAAAAAAAAAAAAAACTGATTAGGTAACCTACCAAAATGTAGTCTGTGCTGACAGAAATCAGACTATAAGCTGGAATCACGACAACTGTACCTCTGAAATTATAAAACCAGTTTCCAAGAAAGTAGGATGACATTAGAATGACAAACCGTCATGTTTACTGAATGGCATGAATATTGTATATAAAAAAAATCATGTTAAACAATTTAATACTCAACCTGTTGAAAGCGTGGCACTAATGGTATGGCCATGGCACCTGCCACGGTTGGGTCAATATAGAGGAAACATCAGTCCCTCAGTTCAGTGCTGCAGTGACGTATGTGTGTAGTCTAAGGATGAACATGCTGGAGGGCTGAGAGCAGAAAAGCCAATGATGTTCTAGGAATTATTGGGTGGTGATTCATATTTTGTGGGAGGCACTGGCCACCCTTTTGAAACTGGTGTGTTGGTAAGTAATTCTTTTTATTTAGTGTTGATTTTGATCCTGTTTTCATAAAAAAAAAAGATTACTATTTAATGTTTTAATCAACCGAACGCAGAACCACAACAAACCAATCAAATAAAGAGCAATCTGAACATTATATCACTTATTTCTCTGCCCCCCCCCCCCCAATTATTGTATTTGCAGTGTGTGATCAAATGAAAGGTGATGAGAGAAAAAATTGATGTTATTAAAAATTTGTGTTCCTATCGGTATTGTAAAGCTTAAACGACAATTGATTTAAAAATGTGTTTTTGTGCACAAAGCACTGAATGGCTCTGGGTCCAAACTAAACAGTACCACTTATCTGCTAGGGCCATATGAGCCACAGAGACTTCTAAGATAGTAATAATAACAATAATTCTTTATTCATCTCAAGTGGGGAATTCGGCTCTGCTTTTAACACATCTCTGGGTTAACCAGAGAGCAGTGGGCTGCCAATTTAAGTCTCAGGTTGTGGAGGTTAGGGACTAAGGACCTTGCTCAAGGGCCCATTGTAGTTCACCCAAGTGCCATGTTGGGGACTTGAACCTGGGTTTTCCAGACCAAAGCCTGTGGCATCTGAATCAAGTTTGCTTTCTCTTCCACAAACTGAAACTTAAAAAAAAAAAAAAAAAAAAAAAAAAAGCACTATGCTCTAAAACCTTAGATCTCTACATTGGGGCTCAACCTTTCTTTCTTTTATGTACACTGCGTTTGGTTACCTGGGGTATAAAATGTGCTTTACAAATAAATTTGCCTTACCCTGAAAAACACATCCTAAATTGAATTAATTTCTACATGTTTATACATCTCCATTGAATCCGATTCCTGCACTGTTATCTCTTATTGCATTATGTACCAGTTTAGTTTAGTTTATTTAAGATCCCCCATAACTTCCCAGTATGTGTAGAAAAGAAAGACCCTAAAAAAATAAAACACCAAAATACAAAAAATCTCAGGGAAATCTCAAAAAGCCAAAGACGCCTGAATGAAGCAGCTGATGGCTGTGGGAGAGCTTCTTCACTCCTGAATAAATATTAAGCTCCATTAGCTGCAGGTATTCATTTCATATCAATAAATGAAAGATGGTGTCTCAGACAGGTTTTTCCCAGTGCAATCATACTACTGCCAAGCAAAAATATCACAACATGTTCTTGTTTGGCTGCATTTTTGCTTTTTTTTTAATAAGCAGATGAATATTCCCCCATAGTCTTTTTTTTTTCTTACAACCATAGACATGTTTATATTATTAAAAAAAAGAATATAACACAAATTGCACCTTATACATATATAACCAGAGTGTCCAGGGTGAGTTTTTTTTTTCTTTTTCAGCTTCGTAGCACAAAAATGACCAAGTGTGGCCGTTTAAAATGTTGCCATGATTAATAGAAGGTAATGAACCGTATACAGGATAATATATCCTTTTAGAACAGATTCTTCTTACCAATGTACATCCCAAAGCATGATCATAAATAGTACATACACTGTGTATAAAAGAGAAACAAAACAGAGAAAGCAGAGCATGCCTTCCAGTGACAGGTACATTCACTTTTTTTTTCTTTTTTTTATCCTTTTTTTTTTCCATTGCAGAAAACCAGACACCACAAACAGCATCCCATCAAGTATCAGTTTAAAGATATTTGAGCAGGAATTAGTTTCGCTCTTTCAGTTCACTTCCAGAAAAAAATTTGCTTAATATTCCTAAACAGGTCAACAGTTAATGTAGTTTATTGTATATTATGATGTGAGAGGGGAGAAAAAAGAAAAAGATGCCGCAATTAAAACAGATCTGCGCAGTCATCACTGAGACTTCCAGCTTCAAGATGATGAACTGACTGTGTTGGTGAAATGGGGGTGCAAAAGCTTGCTCGAAAGAGGAGAAGACAGTAGACATTGTTGATGTCAGGCTACGGAATAGAGGCCCATGAATGTTACACCGATGGTTCAGATACTGTACACACAGAGACAGAGAGTAAGAATATGTAGACACATGGACAGTCTGGGTTAGTTGCTACAGTTTTCTTTTTTTTGTGTCAGGTTAACAGGCAGAATAAATGCTACTTTTCACAGCCAGGACCGTGAGAGAAGATAGAAGAGCTACCGTTATTGTGAACAAGAAGAAGAATAAGAGGAGAATATTATGTACGGCTCAGAGGATATCATGGACGGCTTAAGTGTGTATATGAGTGCAAGAGACGAGAAATCCCCTTTTATTAAATGTCACTTAGTGTTACTGGATTGCTGCAGACATACTCCATCCTTGCATAAGAACTTTCTGAGGGAATGCTTGTGTGTAGGAGAGGTTGCACATGCAGGACGTAGGAGGTGATACGATGGAGGAAAATATTCATTCATTCACGCAACCACACAGACAGGAAAGGACAATGGCTTTCATCAGAACCCCCCCAAAAAACACAATATATTGACAACATAAGCTTGACATCTTGGATATCAACAACACCTATAATACAGCATTAACATATATATATTAAAAAATTCAAGTCCTGATGCAGTAACACTGTTTGTTTCTGAATGAAACAGAAAGGAAAACAAAGGTTTGCAGGAAAAGGCAGATACAAAACACTTGGGACTGACATTCAACACCTCAGGTCAAGTTTTTCTGACACCCGGCAGGGTGGGAGTGGGGGGTGGACTCTGTCAGTGCTGATCGTCAGCTTTTCCTTCTATTATTTCTTAAGAGTTCGCCCCCCCCCCCCCCCAAAAAAGAAAAAAATGGCTCTGTTCATCGTGAAATGGAAAAAGCAAACATAAACCGAGTAAAACCAGCACAGAAACAAAAATGGAACCTGAATTTCTGACACTGCACTTTACAAAACGGTAAACAGAGACGAGTCAACAATGAACAACCCAGGAGCAGCACTGGACCCCAGCTCTATGTACACTTATGTCCTCTGTTACATAATAATAATAATAATAATAATAATAACAGACATACGGCTGTAACAGATTTCGACACGGTTTCTAATTTATGTAAGAAGGAGTGTGAAGGAGAAGCATGCAGCCTCTGGCTGGTGTGTCCTGTGTAAACGTGAATAGCAGACTTAGCTTGGCGCTGGTTACAGACTAACGTCCACCAGCTCAGTCAGTATGGCTACATTTCTTCAGGATAGCATTAACCACTTGCCCACATGCTAAAAAAATAAAGATGGGGCACTGTGAGATTTGGCTTTGCAGGTTTTTTTTCTTCAATCCTTCCATTCTCCTCCTCTTGCCCCTCTTACTGACCCCTGGTGTTCCTGCAGGGGACACCGACTCCGACCACACTGCTCCAGCGTTCATCAGCTCTTCTTCTTACCATCTGCACCTCTGTGTCATTTTTCCAGTCCTCTGTCATTCTCACAGCTTTTTGCTTTGACTGGATGTGGGGAGGAGGGGGAAGGCCTCCTTCTTGACCTCTAACTCTCCCTCGTCCCCTTCAATCACACCCCTCTTGGGCTCAACAAGGCGGTGGCTGTTCCTCTCCTCTGCCCTCCCCATCACACCATGAACTCGTTGCTGCCATACAGAACCAGCTGCTGCGGCCCCGAGCCAAAGTCCGACTCCCTCTGATGGCTCCTCGAGGAGTCACGAGGCGAGCTGCGGCTCAACCTGAGCCTAAGCCGAGTCTTCCCCGTTCGGTTGCCCCCCTCCGCTTCTGCCAGCGGGGCCCCCAGACCGCAGGACGTGAGCAGGGGCCCAGAGGATGAGGAGCGGAAACGGTAGTGAGGAGATGGAGAGCCGGAAGTGTTGGAGGAGAGAGAGGAGGAGGGGTGATAGGACGAGGAGTCAGCAGAATCCTGGGAGTCGGGTTGGCGGCGTAGAACTCGTCTTCTCTTTGTCTCCGACTTTCTGGATCGATATGTGCCGCTCTCTGTGGACAGAATGATGTATTAACAACACAAGCAACAAAATGATTAAAAGCCATAATAATCAGCTAAACTGTTATCTAGTATCTGAAGTGAAAATGTAATTTTTGCCTTTTTTTTCTGTGATCTGCATTTCCAATGCAACACCAAATCCTGTGATCCAAACTGAAATTCATGGTCAAACAAAGATGGTTTAGCACAAATGTTAAAGGGGGAGAAAGACTTGCTCTATTCATCTATCTATCTATATGGTACTGTATATATATATATATATATATATATATATAAAGTCAATCAAAATTATTCAAACCCTCTAATTAATAAAATGCTAAATTCACAATAATTATTCCATTAACAACAAAACAAAAAAAAAGTCATTATCAATAAAAAATTTTAACTTAGTGATGTAAAATATTGACTTTTGAATTGTAGTTAAAAAGAACAATAATAAAAAAACAACCTAAACTAAACTACACTAAACTAAACTAAATAGAGCACCTTGATCAAGAACATTGGACCAAAATACATGCCAACAGGTGCAGAAATCTTATTGAACATTACAGATAAACATGAGTGCAGTGACTGACTCAACAAAATTTAAGTGCGTAAGCCCCATTATGCTTGTTTGATTATTCTATTTTTTGTGTTAAATATTCCTGTTAAAATACAATTCAAAACTAAAGTCACGATTTTCTTAAAATTTTATCTGTCATCACTTTGTTCACTTTCAACTGATTTCACTGACGTTTGTTTTTTTCTCATTCAATGAGAGGGTGAATAATTTTGAGGACTGATATATATATATATATATATATATATATATATAATATATATATATATATATATATATATACATATATACATGTATGTATATAAAAAAACACAAATGTACATGTTCAAATAAAAAGGAAGATTGTTCTTTTATGTTACTTCAACTTTTCCAGACCAACTTTCTGAGTCTGCATTGCTGATATTTAATTTGAAATCAAGTCAAAGATCCAAAAACGATCAGATGCATACGTCTAATGTAAACAAAAACATCAGTAAAGCTCGATTTCATCTTCGGATTAACAGTTTACAGCATCTTAAATGCTTCATGTTTTTTAAAAAAACAAACAAAAAAGATCCAACTATTTTTATTTTTTATCTGTAGAAATGAAAACCATGAGTCTTTAGCAACGGATAAGTAAACAACATCTCTGGTGAATTTGTTAGTAAAAATTCTATGTCTGGATCTGAGACACTCACACATACCAGAGGGGTCAGATGTGGCTCCCTCCGTCTCCATGGTGATGTTCTCAGAGCTGTCAGCTGTGCCGATGGAGGCCTCTGATTCAGGAGTCTCATCGTCAGATGTCCGTGGCTCCAAGATCAACATTTCGAATGTCAGCTCCTCCCTGCAAACACACAAAGATATTAACCATTGGACTCAAACAAAATCAGCATCTTCTGTTGTCTCCATGCAACACCTGGAAGCAACCACAGGAACAGCGTACTTCTCTTTCTGCAGGCTCTCGATCTGCTCAGTGAGGATTCTCTCCTCCTGCTGCATCGCCAGCTGCTGCTGTTCGTTCAACCCGGCCTCTGCAGCCTCCTCTCCTCCTCCTCCCCCCCCTCCTCCTCCTGTTTCTCCATCAACCACAGAGGGCGCTTTAGGGCTCAGAGGAGGCGAGGTCATGTGGGTACCACTTTGCCGGACACGACTTTTGTTCTGCAAGTTCATACAACAAAAACAAGAGTGAAGAAGTGTGTTTGTGGGGGATGAAGAGGTGGTTCATTGTTCATAAAGACGATGATGACGAGCAGGCAGCTGAGCTGAGACATGGCTAGATGTTTGGACCACACACTGAATACACAGATATGCTGACCATCACGGCTAAAAAAAAACTGAGGTGTGCTGATCATCACTACACACAAACACGCCTTTATCAACAAACACCAAAACACACACACAGGTGGGCGTTACCTTAAACTTAGCTGTGTTAGGCTGCATGTTAACAGGTTGTGAAGCAGAAACAGAAAGTAAAGCGATCAGTGGACCTACATGGTTAGACTGCTGCACCCACTGAGTGTTCACAACAAACAACCAGCTACAGAGGCACAGGAACAGGATCATGAGCAGAAAAGTGCTGCTGGAACATTTTGGTTTTAGCCTTTATGACTTTCAGTCTTTAGCAGAAAGACACCACTAAAAATCCTTCTGGCACTTTTTTACACAGAAAAAAAAGATATATTACATAAAAAAAACTTAAGTTCAATATTTAGAGTTTAGGATCTACAGTAATAAGTCATATTATACTTCTAATATCAAGTTCTTAAACAGTCTAAACTACTGTCCATTTCAGAACTGTTTAGTGCGTGGCTGCCAATATTAGAACAACAATGGTCTTACAGCTGTAATTCATTTGAAGTAAATCAACTTTTATCAGTCTTAAAGGCTCCCCAGAAAAAAATGTGAAAGTTTTGAGCCTCTCTAAAGTGATGCTAAATGGTGCTTTTATATGTAATTAGACAAGTAAAATAAGCTGTCAAAGCCAGACTGATCTCATTGCAGAACATGTAAATACGTTGAGCCACAGTGCGAGCCATGATTCGGTTTTCCTCACACACTTCTCTTTATCTGTCTTGCAAACTGGATCCCTGTGACGTTCAGCTACCGTGCATCATTACATGATGATGCTGTTCACCTGTAACCCTGCACCATGACGATTTGGTTGCTAGGAAGAAGGAGAGCCATCCGATACCCTTTTTTCAACATCCTTTTATTTTCCTACTCGCAAGAAGTTTGGACTTGAGTTCCTAACATATTCTTAATTATTCTGATGCTTCTAATTCATAGTCATCATTGGGTGTAGAGGATACCAAATAAATGTTTGGGGTAAGAACAATAAAGGGACTTAAATGGCTACAGATTACATCTAAATAGTGGGCTGGAAAATGGTCAAACTGGTCTCAGAGAAAAGGACATGGTAAAATTGTAGTATTTTTTGCAGTATTGCAGCACTAAAATGTACCTACTAGATATTTCCCTGTTAGACTGGGTCAGCTGAGCATGCCCACAGTGGAACTGCTGCTGAGTACCAAACACAGATTCAGACTTTATATGAAAGATGATGGTAGCTGCTGCAGAGTGCCTTCAAGTAAAGGAGAAATAACTAACAGCTCCACCAGGGCTAGCTCCTTTAAAACAAACAAACAAACAAAAAACTCTCAAATATTTATCCATTATTTTGACATTCAAAAGCTACATTTACTCTTTCTGCGTGTGATTCAGTTGAAAATAATCATGTACATAATACAGATACACAATTAAATCTAATCAGGTTGCAAATATCTCTCTCCAATCTAAGTTTAATTAAAAATGGTTTTAAAAAAAAACCTAATATCTAATATAACATATAATATGTGTCATTCTAAAACATATATTATAAAAACTTCACTGAATAGAGAAGCGAGACAAAAGCATGTGCTAAAAAGACGTAAAGTAGGATAAAGATGTTATGTTAAGTTATGAGGGGGATTACAAGTGATACAATGTAAATGTGTAATTCACATAGTTCTTAGGAATTTTTGTTGTTGCATGAAGAGCTCATTTACTAAATTTATTTCCAGTTTTTGTGCTCAAGTTGAACTTTGTACTGTTCATGTACCATGGTGGAATTTCATGTGACTAACGTCTTCTGCACACCACATTTTATCAGTCAAACTCAAAATATAACAATATCTATCTGCATACTGAGGAAGACATAACACCAGCCTACATAAGTGTCTTTTCTTTGGCTGAAACGTTCAGTTTTGAGCAGAAACAGAGGACTATGTTACTGACTCGCTGTGTTGCACAGAAACGCTCGTCAACTAACCAACTGGTACCAAAACAACAACGTAAATGAAGGATCAGACACCCAACAGAGAGCTAGTTTGCAGACAGACGTGGTGATAGCTCTGACCAGACGTTACAGACAGCATGGGTGGACGGGCTGAGTACTGACGGACAGGACAGGACTGGCGTTGGGCAGGCATATGGTGTGGGAGGGGCATACATACCGGGGTGGCAGTGCGGGTAATGCTCATAAACCTAACAGCAATTAGTACAGGTTTCTGGAAGAGGGGGTAGGGGGAGGAAGGAAGGAAGGAAGGAAGGACAGATCAGGGTTAGGGAGGGAAGGTAATCATGTAAGGATGGATTTGGTTATTTGCTGGTCAGAATATTTTTAGGTTAAGCTGAATTTGAATCAGGTGGAAAACATTTAATACTTCTGAAGAAATTCTGTGCATTTTATCACATCACCTGGAGCTGAATACTACTTTATCATTACTATAAAGGAAATTATAATGTCGTAGTATAAATACACAAACAGTAGTAACTCATCATTAGTAACAGACACAATGTAGACCTCTTGGTGTAGGCTGTAACAACCTCATTATTTCAGCAGAGGTGAAGAAGCCTCTGACTGAACACACAGCTGTTTAATCCTTGCGCTTTGCAGATGTGCAACGTTGTCCACCATGTCTAGCTAAATGTGCAATGCTCTGGGCTCCACAACTGTCAGAGAGGAGCAAACAAACTCACTTTATTAGGGTCTCTGCGCTTGATACTCCTAACCGAGAAATCAGTAAAATCATGCTCTTTGGAGAGTTATGATGTATTCAATAGAGAAATTTGAGAGGCTTGTGAGGCAAAGCATCATCTTTCAGAATAATGACTGACAGAAAGACATATCATACAGCATGCTGCGCCGTAGGAAAAACAGTCATTAAATTCTTCAGTGAAATGTGGTAATAAAAATTACACTGCATAATCTTACACCTTGTGTTAGTGTAACGCAGTGGCTGCTTCGGTAATGCCTTACAGACACTCGAGAAAGTTAAAACAAAAAAAAAACAAATCACTTGACTTTTTTTTTTCTGTTTGGGATTTACCTTAATTTAAAGTAAATCAGATCTACTTCAGTACATAACTTTTCTGTCTCATGTAAATGGCCAATGAATACCACTTTCCTCTTATAAAAATTTGCTCTGGAGATTCAAGTATGCTAAAAGATAATAGCATAATTTAATTAGCTGTACTTGAAATGTTAAAAATGTTCAAATACTTTTTAAATATCAGCCGTTTTCCTGTATAAGAAAAGAGAAAATAGCCAAATCTGACAATGAAATGTGTCAAGAAACAGAGAGAAATGGACTCCTGCCATGGCCGTGTGGAAACCATGCCAGCTGCTCATGGAGCTGAGAACGGGTTCAGTTTAAATGATGAGTGGGTGAAACAGGCAGCGAGAAAAAACAAAACAAAACATCCACCTTGGTGAAATGTAATAAACATTATTCATATCAAAATCCTTTGCTCACTTAGTTTGGAGGTTCAGTCTGATCTTACCATGGACTTCCTGATGTGGGTCAGTCTGCTCTTGGCTTTGCTCTCAGCAAACTCCAGACTGCTGATGTCTTTTAGACGAGCTTTATACTTGTTCATCTGCTCATTGATGATCAACTCCACACACCTACAGACAGATCAGAGATCAGATTAGGTGCTCGAATGGTTGTCATTTTCAAATGAAAGACTTAAGGCTGGTTGCAGCATTCAAACTTGTAAAAGAAGCAATAAGTCTTGTGATACAGAAAATTTTGACAACAGCTTTAGGTTGATAAAGTATGCATGAAGCTGAAGAACTAATTTTGTATAAGTTTGCATCCTTGCTGTATGCTCACATGGGGGTTTTCAGATGCTATTCGTCAAACATTACCAACAGTACGTGTTATAATGAGAAGCTTTAAATATTCCAACTTTATACCACTATCAAACAGCCTTTTAAACAAGATTCAGGCATGGTGCGTCAACCATATTTCATAGAAACTTACTAATAATCTACAGAGATCGAGGCTAATGCCAGCTTTGGCTTATTTACACAACTGCACCTGACAGCTGCTGCTAGGAGGAAATATTTACTAAAAACAAACATTTATTAAAGAACTTGGGTTGTTTTGAGTTCGACTGAAATGCCACAAATGTTGTGAACAGTTGTTTTTTTTTAGGTCAACCAAACATAGACTTTTTTCTTTGAAAGATTTAAAAATAAAAAAAGAGAAATCAATTAAATAATGTGACAAAAACATTTATATTTAGCTATTCATAAATCCATGAAAATTATTGGTAAAAGTACAAACAGTATAGTCTTTACACTTTAAGAAAGGGGAAAGTAGTAATAAATCCTCTCAAATGAGAAGTTTATTCATAAAAGAAAGAAAAATATCAATGTAAAGCTGCAGAGGATTGTTTGAGGTCAGTGTCGGACGTACGCTGTGGTTTTGCTGATGTCTTGAACGCTCTGCAGCGGGTCGATGGTGTCGGGGCAGCGGAGGATGCAGGGAGCAAACACGATAGCGAGGGCGTTGGCAGACATCCTGTTTGTCTCCTCCTGCAAAGCAATTCTGTGACAAAACAGAAGAAAATCTGTTTAACTTAAATCCTTACAGAGACTAACAGCCACTATCAGCATTATGGCATCTGACGAGACAGCAAAACCAGAATAATTGATCAATTATTGAGAGAAGAATAAGAGAGAATTCAGACCAAGCTACACATATAAAGCTGCACAAGCTGCAGTCATATCTGTGTCTCTCCTGAAGTCTCTTCTAATCTCATCACTCACCTGACCAGATGGAAGATGAGGCGCTCCAGTGTGTTGAGATGTGTCCTGCTGAGCTGGTCGATCACTGAGTACACCCCTCTAATCACTTCCCGCTTGTCTGGCTGACCTGAAAGGAGAATAAAAAAACAAAAAAACAATGCACACACAATCAAAGCACAATATCAGACGAAGCGGCTGCAGCAAAAAACAGGGGTCTCAGCAGGAGCTTACCCATGGCTCTAAGGAACTCCTCGTACAGTTCGAACGTCATGAGAGGGCTGGGCAGGTCCCGGAGCCACTGTTTGAGCACGCTGGCGATGACATGAATGTTGTAGTCATCCAGGTTCACACTGCTCACATCTAAGAGAAAGAGAAGTTCAGACATTTTAACTCTCATTCTCAGGTTTCTGTTGTTCTGGATCAGACTGGATGGATAAAGAAATGTTGCCCTCATTCATTGATGGTTGTGATTAATCTCTCTGCAGTCTGTCCAAAAACAGATGTTGCTCCTACTTGCACAGTTTTCTTGGCTCATGCTTGCACTTTAAATGGTTTTATTTTAGACAAATTTTGGACGTGTATGGGGACCATTGCATGATGAGCATAACTGTAGATAAAATGTTATTCAGTCACCTTCTCTCCATGCAGCTCCTCAGACTACACAAGTGGAATTCAAAAGTTAGTACTTTTGTCCCATTACTTCAGTTTTTGAGCATCTCACCAGTGTCCAGCCCTTGTCGGAGTTCTTTGATCTTATTGGTGGAGCCAGACTTCCTGTAGATCCCCTCAGTGTAGAGGCCGTGCATCTCGATGTAGTTGATGAGTTTCTCCACCAGTTGGGGGACTGTGCGCTCCTCACTGGTCAGTCGGGACAACTCTACTCCAAATTGCCTTGATGACAGCTCCGGATCGTACTTGTGTACAGAAATATGCCATGTTTAGGTGAGTAAACACTTTGAACACAGGCAGCTCACAACAATACAGCATGGTGATTGACTGAGTGACTGACTGGGATTGGTTTATTGGCTCATATTATAGTGGAGCCAAGTAAGAAGTCCAAAACATGATAAACATAAATATGATGAACCAAAAGAGTTTAGACTAAAGCAGATACTTATATACTGTAAAACCTATTATGTGTAAAAGAAAACCAACATATAAGGAAAATTAAATCAACTGTAAAATTTACAAATAAATAAGTAAAACATTCAAATGCAGCTTAATTTCACATTTGTCATTAGAAAGGATAATCTTATTTCTATATTTTTTAAAACAATTTCAGAGTATCAATTTTTTTATGTTATGACAAATATTTCAAAGTTTGACATCAATAACAGATACACAGTGACATTTAATATTGGCTTTTACTTTGGGTTTTGCAAAAATGATATGACCTCTTAGATTATGTTTGCTTTCCCTCATTCTACACAACCTCCAGATATAAAGTGGCAATTGTTTGTTCTTTGATTTGTAAATACAATTATAAATCAACCATTTTATTGAATTTGGTGATGTGTAACTGGATAAATAATGTATTAGTTGATGTTTTTTTTGTAGTAAAAAGATTGAATCTGTTAGCTTTTTCAAATGTTTTATCAACACAGTGTGTCACATGTAGTTTGACTAGTAAATAATATAATATACATGATGATTTCTGGTATAAAAAGTCTTTGGTTTTATACAACAATGCAACATATTTAGAGACGATAAAGGATGAATTTGGTTAGCTTATTCAGTGACATCTGCTAAACATTGCTGATGACACACATAATGGTGAGGGTGGGACTTTAACAAGCCCACATGAGGTTTAGTTCCCTGGAGGCCCCACCAGACTGTTAGAGCGGGAGACTCTCGTCCAGTCAAAGGTGAAACATCTTTCAGCTGCTCCTCCAAAATGAGAAATATATTTCTTTTTCCAGGTAAACAGATTCAAACCATAATTCACTCAGTTAAAAGCAGTACCAAGAAAAGGAATCTATGTCTTAAATTATTTAGATCCCAAATTTTATGCAAGAAAATTAGCAAGTCTATTTTCATAAATGTGTAATAATCTCTTAATTTAAAAAAAAAAAAGTTTACTGCCCAAGTGAAAACAATGCAAAAACCAGCTGAAACTGGAATTGCTGCAAGAAATTTAACTTTTTTTCCATCACCTAACTGACAAAGGAACGCAGTAATCAAAATGAGCGACTGAAGATTGTTTAGAAGATGCAAGAAAACAGCCACCTACCTTTTTACTGCACTTGGTGGTCATCTTGGAACAGCACTTTCTGTGACAGGCGTAGCGACACACTGCAGACACACAAACAAAGAATGTAGTCAGACTGACGGCTTCATCACTACAAACTCCTCCCAACAACAGCAGCAGCCCAAAGACTCAGGTAAGCGCTGGATCGGAGAGTCTGCTCTCTCAAAGTGCAAATGGAGCTCTGTAACTAGATAGAAGACAAGATTTATGAAGGCAGCAGGAGGTTTAATCAAATTTTGCTGATACACAGGCACGCATGGAAAGGGTGTTCGTTTTGTGGGAGTGAGTGTGTTGTGTTTGTGTGTGTGTTTGTGTTTATGTGAAAGGAGCACGAGAGGGTGTGTCGAGCCACGAGGTTGGAAATAGAAACTACACACACAGGCGTGAGTGGCAGTGGGTAAATGAGTTAGGAGGACATTAGCAACCGCTTGTGGGAGGGATTGTGAGTCTTTGAGAAATTCTGGGAAGGCTTGCCGATTTTTACAACATGCATTCAGACTGGATACAAATGCAAGAAAACAAGACTGTGATGGAGAGATTGGAAAGGGAAAATTCGTTCCCTCTGTTCATGTAAGCACAGCTGTGCAATAATAGACATACTGGGCATACCACTGTACATTTTGTATGACACCATGAGTGTAGTTTAATCCATCACATTTTGTTTCTAAATGTGTGTTTGTGTATCCACTCTTAGTCAAACCCTCACATTTGCAGACGCAGGCTCGATCCATCATCCAGATGAGGGAGGAGCAGTATTCGCAGTAAGTGGGGATGCTGTACTGGGTGGACTTGAAGATGTGGCCGTTGTGTTCCTCCACCTGCAGGGAGCAGCAGAGCTTAGATTAGTAAAGACAGTCCAAACTGTTTTCACCATTTTACGTCCTGCTGAAATTCAAACTCACAATGTCAGTTTCCTTCTTCCTTGACTTCTTGCGCTCACGCTTGGGAGCCTGAAAAGAGAGTATTACCTTGTCTATTTTATCTTTTATACTGTAAATACAGCACATACATAGATGGACATGGATAAATGTTGACGTTCATCCGTTTGATTGGATATTATTTATCCAATTACTGTAATACAACTAGGTAAACATCACTTTGGAAATTTTTGGCTATAAGGAAATGTGGGAATAATGTGGCATTATCTCTTGTCTTTCATAAAGGATGCTCCAGTGTATCCTATGCAAGAGGACGTGTTAAAGGAAGCAGCAAAGCTCCTTTCCTTAGTATTTGGAGAATCTGAACAGTTCTTATGTCTGCCACATGGATGCATTTCACAAAGTAAAGAAAGTTCCTGAGTAAAACAGACTGTTCGATGGTTCACAATACATTTGTTTCACTTCATCAGGTTTACTTTGTGATGTTACAACAATAGTTGCAGTGATGCAACAACAATTATAGATACAACTGGCAATAGAGTGTAATAATAAGCATCCAGACATTCACAGTTTAGTTTAGACCATCACCTCTCTGTTACCCTTGAATGAATCCATTTAGTTTCTAAGTTTCTTACCCTGCCGATGGTTCCCTCCATGGGTTTGTACTCTGTCATGAATTCATCCAAGAAGACCTTGAAGGTGTTGACCCACACCTTCACAGGAGACTCGCTCCAGTCTCTCTGCTCCAGCCGCATCGTTTTCTCCAGGATGTGCTCAAACAGCGCGTACAGATCCTTGTAACGAATGCTCTTCCCATCATCCATCTATCAGTGAACGAACAGAAAGGAACATTTGTAACTGCCATGTTTTCTAAAGTCCACAGTATTACAGTAAAGTGAGTGAAAGACTCACAGCCAGAGCTGTGGAGTACGAGTTAAAGATGTTGATCCTGAACTCTTTCAGCGCTTTCTTGAAGACAACGTCTACCATGGTGTCTTTTTTACCATCTTCAGAGTCCAAATCAGCGATCTGTAGTCACAGAAGTGTTTGTGTCAGCTGTGATCATCAGATTTCAGATCAATCGGCAAACATATTCACATTTATCTTTGGAACTTCAACAATGAGCAGATGTTGTAATAATTGTACTTCAGAGCGTGCAGAGTTTCAGGTAAAACTGATCTGGTGTTATATACGAATGCTGAAGCTTTTGTGTTGCTGCACAGAAGCGTTAGCTGGCTGCCTTTTTCATGACCTTCTTCATGAGGAAGTCGTTCATGCTGCGGTAGTCGTGAGCGGAGGTGAGGATGTTCAGAGCGTCGTTCTGCCACTGGGCTGGTTCCAGAGCGATGCTGCTGATCTTCACGCTGCGCCGCCGCCTCATTTTAGGAGACGGCTCCTTGTTCTCCTTACTGTCCTTGACACCATGAGAAGGAGCCGCCTCCAAGTCTGGACTGTGAGGAGGAGATGGGCCTTCTTGAAGACAGAAATAAAGACAATTTAAAATAAGTTCATTCAGGACACTAAGGATATTTATTTTATCCTGTTCTAAATTTACCTGGTGCATCTCTAGCTTCACTCATGCTGGTCTGCTTTTCTCTTGACAGTTTTTTCTCACCATGTTTCGACTTATTCCAGAATCGCATCTTCCCCCTCATCCTGCTGGTAAATTAAAAATTATGGAAAAATAGCAAATATCCATCACAAAACTGAGGAAAACTTATGAGTTACAGTCTATTTGATAGGAGGCACTCAAGAGATCTACCTTCCATCCTGACTGGAGGTTTTCCTGAGGACTTCCACCTTGCCAAGATCCCCTGATGACATGGTCTTGTAAATCTTTTTCTGGTCTTTGTGAGATGACTGTAAGAAAATTAAACAGTACAGAGTGATAAAGAGCATAAACACATAAAACCTGAGCCCATGTAGCTGATAAGGCTTGGGGTGGGTGTAGGACTATGATTTGTCCAGGATGCTGTGAATGCAGGTTAAATACAGTTTGAGCTACTGGAGGACAGGATCAAATGATGTGCACAATAACATCCTACAGAGTCTAGAATATAAAGGTAAGTGACAGAAGCTACTGTACGTAAACACTACTGAACTCAATCTAAAAACCTCTAACATGTACAGACAGGAAAGATGTCCGCAGAACCAGCATGAACTGTGCCAAACAAGGAGAAGCTGCACTTTTTACTTGGATTCTGTTAGAAAATGAACTCGTTAGTGAAAAGTTAACTTGTTTTTGAGATTGTATCAGTTCCAACATGCAGGAGAGGTGGTTGGCATGCAGTGCAACTCATCATGCGTGAGCTTTTGTAGGAGGTCAAAATATGACAGAGCTGCGTCTTTGATCACAATCCATCAGTCATACTATACAAGAGTTCTTGCTGTGAAGTAAGCAGCTACAGAAATATCCTGATGCGCTGATATTTTGAGCTTTTTCAGTTTTCCTTCAAAACAACTGCCACATTGTGAAGAGTTTTCTCATTCATTTATGAAAAAAAAGAGACAGAGGATTTCTTCTTCTTTTTTTTTTTTTGAGTGGTTACACTAACAGATAATGATCTGAATCTTATTTTAGTTGTTGCTTTCAGTGTTGCAGAGCCAAGTTTAAGACAAAATGGAATTTAGATGCACTAAACAAGAGGCTTTCCTTCAGAACTCACAGTCCCATAATAGTTCACACCTTTGAGAGAGCAAATATTTATTGAACTTATCTTCCAAACTGTGATTATTTGCTGCTTCTGCAGCCATTTGGCATTTGAACTTTCTGTGTTTTTACACCTTGTGTTATTACAGTGGGCTATCTAGTTAAAAATAAAGGGAAAAAATGACAGATTAAATGATGATGACATCACAACGTGGCACAATGTTATATTGAAGGAAATCGGGTGATCCATGTGTCCCTTAAAAAGGTAGCGGTGGTGAGAAGAAGGTGGTGATGCCTGAGGCAGCAGCTGAGCTTGGGCTTCATTTTAAACCAGTAGCAACCAAAGCGACGTGCATGACTCCTCCCTACAGACTGTTTTCACATCTTTTCATTTTCATGTGCTCAAAAATAAACTGTCTATAAGTATTAGTGGAGGAACATCTGTTTGGTGGGGTTAGAAGTGTTAAAAAGCTCCTCCCCCTGCCATGTGGCCAAACCCACCCCAGAAGTGGGTGGAAGGGGGACTGAAGGAGACAGAAGACTTGTTTGGAGGTCAGGGGACCTCTGGAGATCCGGTATTTTACCATCTCGGAGTCACTGTGACAGTCAGCCTCGGGATGAGCACGTGGGGGAGACAAGGAGGGGGGCAGCGTGCAGGAGTGAGCAGGGACGTAGTATTCATCGTCGTCATCTGACTGGGTGGCTCCCTCAGAGTTACAGCGGGTGAGGAAGTCTGAGCGTGTCCGGGACATTCGAGCTTTCTTTTTGGGGCCGGGGCGGCCCACCTGCTTCCAGGCAACCACAGGAACAGATCAGCTGTGTGTGCTTGTGTTTAAAATGCCTGTGTTTGTGCTTGGGAAAATGCTGCAACCTTTAACAGAAATGATCTTGCAATGTGCAAACGACGTGCATGTGAAGTGATCCTGCGGCGCTGACATGAGTGACTCACCTCTCTGTTTCTGAATCCAGCAGATTTGGAGTCGTCTCTGTGCATGGAGAGAGAGAGTGATCTCTCCTGGTTCACCAAATCCTTATCTGACCTGCAACACACAACCACATTTTTTAAAAAAAGTTTTACCCCCCCCCCCCCCCCCCCCTATAAAGGTATATATATTATTTTATACAGTATAATCATACAATGTTTTGTATTATGGAGTAAATACATATACAGTATAAAACATGATGAGTAGGAAGGAGTGGGAATTTTTAAAAAAGGGGGAAAAAAAGCTTATTCTTCTTCCCACTCCTTTTTCAAACGTATTAATGTTATGATTTGACTATGAGATACATAAGGTCACTTACTTGGAGAATGGCAGCTTGCGTCTGGGTGGAGAGAACACAGAGTTGGAGGGTTTCTCCACCATGTTCACAATCACAGTCTGGGCAGAGCTTTTCTTCTGGGCCTTTGGTGGTTTGGTCTCCAGCACCGGGCTGGGAGCCTCCTTCACAGGCCGGGTCGTCTTCCTCTCCTGCAGATCTGGGAGGACGCTGGAAGCAGTGGAAACACTGGACTTGGGCTTGGAGGGACAAAGTCCTGATTTTTCTTGATTATCTGCACCAGTGGCTGGAGAGGTGAGCTTAGATGATTTATCCACCCCAAACACGTCTCTCTTTGCCTGCGCAGGAATTCCACGAGGTTGTTCCTTGTGTGGTCCAACCTCCAAGCCCACAATGGGGGTCGTTTGGGAAGCAGCTATTCCTGCTCCTTCTAGGGTCTGGGCAGCTAGCAGCTCTCCCTCATCCACAGGACTCTCCTTCTGCATGCTGATCAACACCACTACAGGCCTCCGGGATGTGGACTCTCTCCTCTCTTTGTGTGATTTTCCAGGGCTTCTAGGTTTTGGTTCATGAACTGGACTTTGGTCAGAAGCGATATAAAACGTTGCCCTAGGCCCGTCTGCCTTGTCCGGCAGCTTCATCACAGTTTTTTCGTTGTGGTTCGAGTCTCTGAGAATCTCCAGAGTTTGTGGTTGTTCTTGAGATGCAGCAGACTGGGAACCACTTCCTCCAGAGCCTTCAGTGTCCATCTCTTCCACACTGAGTAGCTCGAAGCTTCCATGACTAGCCGATGATCCCTGTCGTGAATGCCCGTGATGCTCATCCATTGGACCGGTGCCACTCTTTGCATCCTCTGGAAGTGAGCCCCCCATGCTGGTGGTTCGGACTTTGAGAAGCTCCAAGCTGAACTGAGCCTGCTCCAGCTCCCTCATTCGTCTGCTCTCTCGTTTGGATCGGTTCTTATGGCTCGCTTCATCTGTGCTCCGGTTGCGTTCTGAATCCTCGTCTTTATCCATCTCTGTTATGTCCAGTGAAATGGGCTCAGGTTCTGCAGACGGTTCTACCCTCAGATAAACTTCCTGTCCTGATGAGGCATAGTCCTCTAAAGAACCAGAATCCTCCTCAGCTGGAGGATTTGGACTCTCTAGTCTCTCATGCTGTTCTTTAAGGTCTTTAAACCTGGACACAGTTTTGATAAACAAGGAAAGTGTCATGAATTAGACCAGCAGTACTTTCATTAACCACCCAATGGCAGCACAACAATCTAAATACACAGTATGATTATTTATTATGCATCTGTATATTTTTCAAAATAAAAAATTCAAAATGAATCAATTAAAATTTAGATTTTTCTCCCCTCCTCAACTCACCTAATTCGTGCCAGGTATCCTCTGCCCATTGCCTGGAACTGAGTCACGCTCCTGTTCGTCCTGCAGTAGCGGCTCCTCTCTCTGAACCCTCTCCACACCGTTTGGATGGTCGTAGCTGCCAGAATCCTGCGATGGCAGCAGCTCCTCCAACTCCTCTGTATGACGACAGCAGACGCCCGCCAGTGCAGGAACTTCCTGCGCTCCCTGTAACCCCTCCACGCTGCCTGTAGACACACCACCGCCCCCTCCTCCACACTCAGGTCAAGGGTAGACTGCTTTAGGAGGCAAAATCGCCACCATCGCTGCAGAAAAAACAAGTATGAAATAAGCCAAGTTAGAAATGAAAGGAAAGATTTTGTTCATCCTTCCTCTGAAAGTATCTCTCTTTAGCTTTAACTTTGTGAGAATGTGAACTTTTGTTATTTAAAGCATATTCCAGTATGTCAGGATGATGTGATACAGTAGGACCGACATCACTGGAATGCTTGACAAATTCATCCAGGCTGGGAACAGTGTGCATTGTTTTCTTTAAACCCTGGAATAACTCCAATTCCAAAGCTGAGCCGTATTCTTGGCAGGGTCAGACAGGAACATAATCCTGTAAAAATCAGCACAACTCCTTCTGACAAAAGTTGCTAATGAAAAGCACAATGTTTCTGAGTGGGATATTACATCTCAGCTGGCATTCGAAACACAAAAAAATAAACTAAACACATTAGGACATTTAACAGTTTATAAGTTGAGACCATTACTGAATCATTCTTCTAAATTGTCTTCACTTGACTGACTCAGGACATTTTAAAAAAAAATATATTCTAGCCTGTCAAAGGTTTGGGCTACTTTCCTCACAGCATCTATCCACAAAAACCACTCTGACAGCAGCCTGAATTCAGTGTTTTCTCTCAGTACTTTTACATTTGCCTTCTTTTTCACCCCCATCTCTTGTGACTTCAGTCTTCACATCATTATCTCCTCTGTGAGATCCATTATACAGCATCTATTGCCTTTTCTGATTTTAAATCAAGAATGAACAGTCTCATTTGCAATAAAACAGGCTTCAACATACAGAATTTTGGTTGGATATTTGATCTCTTTTCAGAAGATTTTAAGAACTGGATCCAATGTGTTTGTTTATATTCTGACACAAACTGGACTTCAAATCCATATAAATTTGTTTTAATTGCAAAGAAGATCGTCAATTTGAGTAAGTCATTATAAAAGCCTTATTTCAACCTGCTTCCTTATTCCATTTTTCTCTTCTATCCATTCAGTCTCAGAGGATGATGCTTCCACAACCATGCTTAACAGGAGGTGCAGTTTTCTTGGGGTTTATGTCTCACTTGTACTATCCCAAATCATGCCTACTGACTGTGGCCAAACTTGTTTTCAATTCTGACCACGAAACCCTTCATCAGAAGGCTTTTTAACCATCCACAGAGTTGGGAACTTACTTTAGTCAAGCTTGAAGCGTTGGCTTGTAGAGGCTTATTTTTTTGGAAAAGCAGCCCCAGGGTCTGATAAAAACTAGCTTAACTGCAAAAAGTGACACAGATACTGTATTCCAGCAGCTCTCATTTCATATTCCAGGTCATCTAAAACAATTTATTCTCAGCTGTGGCTGACAGCTGGAATCTTCTTCCAAGCCTTAGTCAAATGGATGTACCATTTAATAATTTGTTCTTCCATGCAAGTGTTTGAACTGATGATCTTGGAAGCTGCAGTTGTTTAGAAATGTCTCAAAGACACATTCCTGAGTCAAGTAAACCTACAATATTTTCTCATCTGCAGTGAGGCCTTTGGACTTTCTAAAGCACTCTACTGTGGGCAGTCCAACAATTGCTGTCAAACAAACTCTTATGTTGGCAGAGGGAAGCTAAGAGCTGTAAAGAATCAGTGTTCACCAGCAGGATGTTAACTCCTCAAGCTCTCAGCTTTATAAAACTTCCATGTCGCCAATTGGCCAAATTTAGTTTCTGTAGTAACAACTGAACGGCCACAAGCGCATAATGTTGAGTTGAATGGCTGAAGGACAATCAGGAGAATTTAAAATGTAATTTCATTAGATTTACAAAATTTCAGCAGAAACCTGAATTGAAGGGAAAAAAAAAGAAATAAAATGAAATAAACTACAGTATGATAGAACGGCAACCTGTCCAGAATGTACCCTGCTTCTTGCTGGGATAGAGTACAGCTTCTCTGTGACCCTGAACTGGAATAAGCGATATAAAATAAAATAAAATAAAATAAAATGAAATGAAATAACATAAATTAGAATAAAATAGAATAAAATAATTCAAGAATAAAAACAAGAATAAAAAGTTTGTGAATGCTACTGACAATGTTCTGAAATCTCTCAGCAGTTACCAGCGTGAAAAACACCTGGAAACCCTGAATAAACAATTCACGTACAGTAAATATATTAATATTCTAGCCTGTATGTAACATGCTGATTTCAATCAAACCCAAAGTAAATTACATTTTTTACATCAAAATCTTGGTAATCAAAGTCCATTATTACTTTGAAATCCATATTCATGATGAGGACATGCAATAACCATCATACACCATACAGTAATAACAGAGTTGTCATCTGTAAGAGATTCAGTTTATCTGCTTCCTTATATATTCACTGTTTATCAACTCTTACATATCAAGAGGGAGGTTGAAGATTTTCCGGATTAATGATGTCATGACAGCAGTTAGGAGGCCACAGAAATGTGACTGTGGAATCAGAGTGGTGCCCCTGTTGAAGCCTCACCTGGATTGTACACGCGGCTCTTCGCATGTTGACAAAGTGCTTCCTCTCCAGGACGGCCCTAAAGCGGCGCTGCAGCATGATGATTCGTCGCAACACTTCCTGGTGGAGGAGGGTCTGAAGACGCTGCCGCTCTGCCTCCCGCAGGAACACCTGCATCACACGGAAACAGACGCGCATGATACTGCAGTTCAACAAAAATTCACGTGAAAAAATAAAACAATAGAAAAACGTACCATCGTGTTTCCCACTTGATACCCTGCAGGTGGCAGATGGATCCGTCTGAAGAACTCCCTGATACCAGACTTTGTTGGGCCTGTGCCCCGAGGCAGCAGCACATGAAAGTGACGCACGAAGTCCTGAAAGAAGATGTGTTTGACCAATGGGAAATTATTATCTAAGCAGGGAGGTAAGGTGCATGAAAAAAGCAAACATGGCTTTACTGTAAATATACAAAATTATGAAAATGAAAGCATGGGACTACAAATTAGTCCCATGCTAAAAATTTAAGGAAGCCATGTTTTCTTGGCCGTTGATTTTAAAGTACAGCAGGATTACCTGGAAGGTGTATTTGATGCTGTATCCAGACTGTCGGATCCGGACGGTTTCCAGCAT
Source organism: Atherinomorus stipes (assembly GCA_023101725.1). Lineage (NCBI taxonomy): Eukaryota > Metazoa > Chordata > Actinopteri > Atheriniformes > Atherinidae > Atherinomorus > Atherinomorus stipes. The sequence continues at coordinate 23,649 of JALJCO010000434.1, forward strand.
TCCCGTGTACCTCAGCTGCCTGAGCACCAGACTGTCATTGAAACGCAGCGGCAGCTGGGAAATGCAGCAAAGATTGAAAAAATGTGGACAAAGGAAACAGAAATGAGTTAATTAGTGATTAAGAATCGCTGCATTTCAGTTTCAGTAAAAACTCTTGTGCAGCAGAAACTACCTTCTCTGCGTTGGAGCGAATACACTTGACGAAGTACGGCTCGGACTGATCGAGTGTTTCCATCAGCTTATTGAGTGAAGCCTGCACACACAAACACAAATCTGTGATCCAACATCATGCTTCAACATGAAGTAAAATGCAGATTTTTTGAAAGTCTAATCCATATTATGCTGACATTTAAGATTGGAGGTTCAAGACTGAAGAAGTTGGTGGTAGATAAAAATTTGCTTTGGTGAGTCCACAGGATATAAACATAAGCAGGATGTCAAAACAGACCTGTACTGAAGCACAGTTCAGCAGAATTGGGTCAAAAATCTCTTGAACTTTTCTGTCCAGTAGGACTTAATGTTGTTGTACTTGTCCCAGTTGTCCAGCAGAGGGCGACAGCAGCACTGACCTGGAATTGCGCACTGATGCTGGGTGGTTTCTTCTTTTTTGTGCAGATGAAGTAGTGACTTGGTGATGCGGTCATGGAGTGTCACGCTACTCAAGTAGCGCAGAGACTTCACGTCCAACAAGTGCTGCACAAACAAAATCAGATAACGTCTTTAAGTTTAATGTTAGACTTAATGGATATCTACTACATGTTATGTCAGGTTTGTGTCTTACCTTCGGAAGGGTTAGTTTGGTTTTGCAGTTTTTGTTTCTCCTAAAGATGAAACATAAGTTTTATTTCTTTTATAATCAGCAAATATAAACTGCAAAATGATCTGAATATCTATTATAACCGTGCATTTCCAGTTTGTGTCCTAAAAGTAATCTTTTCAGCACTTTATATAATAATGGGTGTGTGCATATGTGTCACTTACAGTAGGATTCCCTGAGCTCTCTCCAGGAGCTTACTGTTGGCTGAGTTAAGGAAGATCCCATCTTCTTCCAGGGCGGGGCTTCCCGATGAAGAAATACGACCCGATCTGGAGTTGCGACCGTTACATCCAACGCCATAGCCATCCCTACAGAGGGAGACAGTGAAGAGTCGCATTGATTCATGAGCAGGTTTGGGAGTACTAACAGCATTTCTTTTCCAGTCAGCTGTAATCTGATATAATATTAATAATTCAGGAGATAATTTCGATTTGCTGGTTTGTGTCCTCAACTCTGCCACTCACCAGCTGGCCTTCTCGTTCAGGGCGTTGGTGCCTTGGAGATCTGACAGAGGTGTTCGTGGATTTTTCCTTGTGATATCTGGATGATCAGAAGTAAGGGGGAGCAAGGCAGGAAAGACAAATGAAATCTCTAAAAACCCCAATGAGAAATTTCTGTTTTGGTATTCATCTTCATGAAGCACAACCACACCTTCACCACAAATCTTTCACACAGAGCCCTGAGCCACAATTCTGACATCATCTTCACTGTTGCCTTTCTACATTGATCCTACACTAATCTAATCTTGCTCTTGTTTTTTTATTCTGCGCCCTCATCAGATATTTAGGTAATTTCCAGATAGGGTGTGTTTTCTACAGTCTTTGGTTAGGACATAAAATGTTGTAATACTTCATTTATACCTAAAAAGAAGATCTCCCAGTCTATTTTGAGAGATATGTAACAGAAAATAAAATCTTATGAAGATCACATACTGTACCTGTGTATATATTTTTTTATTTCTCTCAACTGTACAATGTGATATTTGATGCAAAAAAAGAAAAAAGAAAAAAGTATATCAATTTAGGCATACAAGCTTTCTCCTTATGTCTGTTTTGGTCTTACAACATTTAATTGCTTTATCTACAGTATAAAGAAATTATTTCATGATTGAACAATAAAAAGAACTAAACCACTAGTCAGTGTGTTATCTGCAGCAGACAGCAGTCACTCTTAAGTACTCTTAAGCCCCATTTCCACCAGCAGGTTGGGTCGGGCCAGTCCACATTTTTTGCATCTCCACAGATAAAAACTGGGACGGGTACACTTATATCCGGCCTGACCCGTCCTACTTTTTGGTACCCTTCCAGAGGGGTACTGACCTAACCGATCCGGACCAAAGAGGCGGAGCTTAACACCCTGCAATCCGTTGATTGGTTGATAAAATATGTCACTTCCAGCACGACGCGGCATAAAAACAAAGCAGGGATGACTCCTTTGTTTCTGTCTCATGTGGTGTGGTGCTTTGGTTAAAAGGCTAGTCATAAAAAAACCAAAACAATTTATTGGTCATGCATACAATAATTTTTTCTCTCTTTTTTAATTTGACAAAAAAATGATAGGACATGAAGACGAGGAACATGACACAGTAACAATAAAAGAACAAACATGGAAGAAAGTTGTGTGTAAAAGTGTAGTGAGTTACGCTGTATTGCCAAAAGTATTTGCTTACCCATCCAAATTATGGGAATCAGGTGTTCCAATCACTTCCATGGCCACAGGTGTATAAAATGAAGCACATAGGCATGCAGGCTGTTTTTTAAAAAAATTTGTGAAAGAATGGTTCACTCTCAGGAGCTCAGTGAATTCCAGTGTGGAACTGGGATAGGATGCCACCTGGGCAACAAATCCAGTCGTGAAATGTCCTCGCTCCTAAATATTCCACAGTCAACTGTCAGCTGTATTATAAGAAAATGGAAGTGTTTGGGAACGACAGCAACTCAGCCACGAAGTGGTAGACAACATAAACTGACGGAGCGGGGTCAGTGGATGCTGAAGTGCATAGTGCAAAGAGGTCGCCAACTTTCTGCAGAGTCAATCATGACAGACCTACAAAGTTCATGTGGCCTTCAGATCAGCTCAAGAACAGTGCGCAGACAACTTCATGGAATAGGTTTCCATGGTCGAGCAGATGCATCCAAGCCATACATCACCAAGTGCAATGCAAAGAGTGGGATGCAGTGATGTAAAGCAAGCCACCGCTGGACTTTAGAGGAGGCACTCTCTTGAGTGACAAATCATGCTTTCGTCTGATGGACAAGTCTGGGTTTGGTGGTTGCCAGGAGAACAGTACTTGTCTGACTGCATTATGCAAAGTGTAAAGTTTGGTGGAGGGGGATTATGATGTGGGGGTGTTTTTCAGGAGCTGGGCTTGGCCCCTTAGTTCCTGTGAAAGGAACTCTGAATGCTTCAGCATACCAAGACATTGCGGACAATTCCATACTCCCAACTTTGTGAGAACAGGTTGGAGCTGCCCCTTCCTCTTCCAAAATGACTGTGCACCAGTGCACAAAACAGATCAATAAAGACATGGATGGCAGAGTCTGGTGTGGAGGAACTTGACTGGCCTGCATAGAGTCCTGACCTCAACCTAATAGAACACCTTTGGGATGAATTAGAGCGGAGACTGAGAGCCAGGCCTTCTTGTCCAACATCAATGTGTGACCTCACAAATGCGCTTCTGGAAGGATGGTAAAAAAAATTTCCCATTCCCAAAAATTCCCAACACACTCCTAAACCTTGTTGACAGCCTTCCCAGAAGAGTTGAAGCTGTTCTAGCTGCAAAGAGTGGACCAACATCATATTAAACCCTATGGATTAGGAATGGGATGTCACTTAAGCTCATACATGTATGTGAGTTAAGGCAGGTGAGCCAATACTTTTGGCAATATAGTGTACTGTATGTGAAAAGTGAGTTGCAAATCCAATTCTATGCTCAACTAGGGAGTAGTATACCCCCCACCTAACTGAATAATGTGAGATAGAATAGAGTAAAATAGTGGAATAGAGCAATATGTCAATAATAAAATAATACAAAAGAAAACAAAAACGACAAATGATAAAACTAATCTAATTGTAAAGTGATTATGGTCATATTCTCATCCATATGCATGATAGTTGTGGCCATTTATGTCAATAATAGTATCAATAATAGTAATAATTATAATCATCCCTACCATCATTTACCTTAAGCTACCATTATCATCATTAATGTTATAAATCTATAACTGGGCTTCTTTGTGGTGAGCTCTATGGGGGCCGATAAGATGAGGTTGAGCTCATAATTTGAACATGAGGTTGGAGGGATAAAACTTCCAACCTTCCAGCTGCCTGACACCCACTCCTAATAATAAGGATCGACAATGCTTTTCAGTTTTTAAAATGATAAAAAAAAACAAAAAAATCACAATGATTATTTAGCTCATTTTGGAGGGTGAAATTTCTCCCACAGAGCTCAGTTTTATATTTCTACATTGTTATTTGTATGTCTGTGTATTAACAGGTTTAATACCAAGAGTGTGTGACTCATGCTTAAACAATATCCTACATTTCCCAACCAGGATTTTTTTTTTTTTTTTGTCTTTTTCAAGCCAGCTTCACAAAGCTCTTCTGTCTGGCTTTCATAACTTTGTCTGTCAGCTACACTGATGTCAAGGTGTAAACTCAGCAGAGTTTCCCTTTTACAGAACAAGCACTTCAAGGAAATCTCTTGAAGATTTCCCTGAAAATCTGTGTCAGTGCTGGCAGCGGTAAATCTTGGATGCTGGGGCACACTTTACCACACTGATGCGGTTATCAGCAGTAAAAAACTGGAGACGGAGGACAACCAGAAAATCTGTGTGTGTCATTACTCCCTGCTGGTCCACAAGGGGCCTGATTCATTTGTGCGATCACTCGTGCGTGGGAGTATTACTGGTCAGGAGCTTTGCTCTGAGGTAGGAAAATTCATGCAGAGCAAAGCATGCATTCTGTATGTGATTCTTTATTAACTGCTGGAATAAAACCAGAGGATGAAAACTGAAAGCGGACCATTAATTTAAAAGTTGTTTATTTCTTAGATAAAAAAAAATTGATTTCTTTGACTGATTTAAAGGGACTTGAGGCAGGAATTAAAAAAAAAACAAACATGCATGTCCATTTTTTTTTTATACTAATGGGTGATATAGCACTAACTACCAAAAATAACGTTTCCACCCATGTTTCTCACCGTTGCCTTGAACAGGCTGTATGCTGCAAAATGCGCTGCAATTCGGTGTCCGAATTTCCCGCGCTGCCCTGCGGATGTGACGTCAAATGACCTACATCCACTGTTTTGATGCAGGAAAAAGACGGTCGTGTTAAATTCAAACACTGTAAGCGACAGTTATGGATTCTTCTGCCGTCAGAAAACGATCTAGATCAATTGAAAGACACTAAAATGTGTAACTATGAAGAAAAAGCTTAGTAAACAACATTATAGCTTTCCAGCTCTGCCATGCGGACGTGACGTCAAATGACCTACATTCGCAGTTTTGATATAGGAAGAAGCCGGTCGCGGTAAATTCAAACACTGTAAGCGATAGTTATGGATTATTCTGCCGTCAGCAAACGATCCAAATCAACTGAAAGACACTAAAAAGTGTAACTACGGAGAAAAAGGTAAGTACACAACATTATAGCTTCAGTTTGTGCACGCTCCCGTGACGGCTTTGATTGTGGCTGCAGTTACCTGAAGCACCAGTCGCGGCAGTCGCGCGTTTCGTTTCTAATTCTTGCCTAAAGTCCCTTTAAGCTATGTGAAGTGCTTTGAAATGGGGATTTACTGTAAAAGAAGGGATATGGTAGCATTTTCACAGTAAGATGGTATCTGTGTCATGTTCATTTAGATTTTATCTAGGTTTGATTTCTTAATCCCACAAACATATTGTCAAAGTCAGTCATCAATGGACGAAGAAGCTTACATTCAGCTTATTCATGTTTTTTTTCTTTCTAAGATGAAGTCGCTCAGTTTTCCTGACAAATGCATGAAACCTGTGAAAACTAGTTCTCCTGGTTTCTCTTTAAAACTGGACTCTGTGTCAACATAACAGCTGTAGGCTCTGCATAGGTCCAGCAAGGCCTGATGTGCACCTCTTCCAGAACTGACGTGCACTATGCTAAGCAAACATGGCAATGTGAAAGTGCTCCCCTGTGATTGGTCAGTTTGTGACAACTTGTTTCCAGATTTTTGGATCTTTTTGCTGAATGAGTTCAGAAACCGCCCTAGGATACCAGCATTACTGCCACCTGCAGATCGAGATAAACTGCAACAACGCTGTAACCCTACGCTGGAGTATACATGCACATCTCATCTGCGTCTGCTACGCGGGCCCGCCTTGAAGTAGAGGCTGCGCAAGTATAAATCCATCTTTAGTATAAGTGTTTGTCACTGAGCTGTGGCTTTGCAGGGATATTTCTGCTCTTTACTTCAACTTTCTTTTTGCTCCCTGTTTCCAGAAACCTGCAGTCACTTACTATATTTCTCGTCTTTGCATCTTTGAAGGATCTCAAGGCTCCTCTGGTGAACTGGGTGGTGAAGAAAACTGAAATTGTCTACAGTTTTTACAACAGCACAGGGAACTGCTGCATCATTCCCTAAAACACAGAAAGAAAGAAGAGAATATCAACTGTAATACTGATGATAATGTAGTTTTATTTGAATAGAAGTTAGTCTGCTTTGCCTCTCTTTAGAAATAGTCCTAAATCTACAGAGAAAGGCTACATTAGGCATAATGAGCCAATCAGCTTCAACAACAGCAATCTCTGATAAAAACAAAACAACATCAAACTCGACGATTTCCTGTAAAATAATCCAAAGGATCCTTTAAACTTTTACTTGCTACCTTGTTTTGATGAATACACTTGACCGTTGACTCTTCCTCACCTGTTTTTTTGTGGGTGTGTCTGCGGCCAGCTTCTCTGAAAGCCACATGAGCTCTGAAATAAGCCCGAAGAACAGCCCAGCGGAACGTGGCCACGGGGTCGATTCCCATCAAGCCACAGATGAAGGCGTTCTTGCTGCTCTTCAGCAAGGCAACAATGTCAGGGCGCATGTGGTCAGTGTTCTTCTCTCTAAAGTCCTGGTTAACGCAGAAACACAAGCCAGGCTTTAGTTATTTCCCAGAACTGAGTTTATATCATGATAATTACCTTTAGAAAATTACTCTGATTTTCCCATAACCACCAGAACAAATGAAAGGCTAACACTGGGCAACATTAATAAGCTTAAGCTATGTAAACATATAAAAACAGCTCAAGTATCACAACAAACAATAGCAGCAGTCATCATGTGTAATGATTTTTATTGTCCTTTAAGCAGTGGAAAACCGTTTGGCAGCAAAGTTTGCTGCTACTTACAACCACGATGGGCAAATGTTTCACTGTTGTTTCTATATAACTATGAGGTTTTGTTCAAGAGTTATAAGAGCAGTTTCATATTTTGAATATTTTCTTTTTTACTTTCAAGAATTTTGGTATCATTCTAAACATTGTAGTTAAGTAACCTTTAATTAAAAATCTTTAGGTAAGCCAGCCCTGTTTCATAGCTTAGGCTGAGTATGTCAAATACAAAAAAGATAATTACAGCCTCTATACAACGATAACGTGTTATCTAGAAAAAAAAAAAAAAACTACTGAAAAAAACCTAGAAACAGTATTCAAACTCAATATAGCTACTGTTACTGTACTCAAATGTCCTTAATGACTACTCAGAGTTGAGAGGACCTTAATGAAAGCAGATGTTTTGTCAGTTTGTTGGTCTGGATAATTCATTAACTTGATGTCAAAGAGGAAAGACATCAGCAATTATCTTAGAGAAGCAACTGTTGCCACCCATCAGTCTGTGAAGGGTTTTCATTTTACTTCCAGTTTATTCTTCTACTGTGAGAAGGATGATTCACAAGTGGAAAACATTTACATCTGGGCGTAAATGTCAATCTCCCCCAGGGTACATCCCTGCTATAGATGTTAGCATTTGTATTTATTTATTTGAAGGGACGATGCATTTTTAGGTACATATATGTTAGATTTGTCTGAGTACAACACTGCAGGATTATATTCTCAGCTAATTTCCAGTTAGCATGTAAATGTTTAAGTTCATGTGAAATCTTAAAAGACTAAATAAGTGCAGCTTCCATGGAAGAGTTTCCAGGAGTGAGCTTCTTCTCTTTAAAGGTGCAATAAGCAGAAATGCATAATTTCTAGATAGAAAAAAAAAATGTTTATGTGAAGAACTACATGTTTAAATTCAAGCGGCGTGAAAATTGTATTGGAAACTGTGCATGACCAAATGCTGCAAACCTCAATTAATTTAAGCAACACTGGGAAGAAAAATTGACCAAAACTCCTCCACAATATTATGACAGACTGATAACATCATATAAAAAATGATAAAGTCAAACTATTGCTGCTAAATGTCCTACATTCTACTGAATCATGGGGTTTATCCATCTCATTTTAAGACCTCAAACAGGCGAAAAGATTTTTCATTATGTCCTGTTATATAAAACCTTTTAATGAAATGAGGGAGCATTTCATTTTTCACGATATGTAAATAATTCAAACTTGTTTTTCATGCACGTCTTTCTTCACATTAAATATGAAGTTAAAAAAAATTCTCTTGTACCACACGAGAGAAGAAACCTAAGACTCAAATCTTCTGGCCCAACCATCTGTGAAAAATGAAATATCTCAGCTGAAGCTGTGCTGTGATAACAAAGCCATGAACTATAAACCCTTCAAAATCTCTCTCCATATGATATAAGTCAGCTGTGTGTTCAACGTCATTTCATGAGTAAAGCTCTGGCTGCACAGTTCACACCGAGTGGCTCCTTGGCCCTCAGTTGATATGGGATATTTTTCCACAGCCAGGATACCCAGCTGTTATGGATTTATATCATACAGTGAAACAACAATATGCTCGAGCTGCTCCAGCACATGTGCTTCTGATCAAAACGCAGCTGAGAGAATTAAATCTAGCCGCAAAAACAGGTCGACAAAGCAACAAGTAGATCTGCTGCTGCTGTTTCTGTACTAACTCTATCCTATACTGTTTGAAGCTTTGGGTATCTTGATGGGCACTTGATAGATCTAAGCTGCTATTATTATTCAGATTTTGACTGGTGTGACATTAACAGTGACATAACAGTTAGCAATACATGAATAAATCCCTTTTTTCATTTCTTGCACTATCAATACACCTTTAAGCAAAAATTCTGAAAAGTGACACCATCAAGGCTACAAGGATCAACAAGGAGTCAGATTTTATGTCATAGCTGCTTCAGATCAGTTCAAAACACAGCTGAAAGTCTACTTACAGTATGTGCCTGAACTCACCTCTGTGTTTGCCTGGTGTTTGACTGGCATCACATCACTTAAGCACTTATTTTTACTCACTTAAGGCCTATTTATGCTTGGCACAAAAGACAGATAGAAGCCTCTCTCAGCATCCTTTACATGTGCAGTGTGGTCTGTTTTGGGCACCCTTGCAGATCCGTACCTTGATGGAGCAAATGGAGTAGTACTACTGGAAACTGTGGGGGCAGTGCTAAGCGGTATAGCTGATGTGTGAACCGTGAAAGGAGCAAAGACGCAGAAGCCGCCGTAGTGTTTTTAATGGCTGCACAGACCATCACTGTATCGTGACTAAAATTGACGTTGGAACTTGGAGGTGAACTCTAAACTGTGCAGTCCTTTGCTGGATGTATTGGTCAACAACCATGCCAATGTACAGGAGGCATGAAGGTATGAGAGCAGTGATGTTTGAAACTGACATGTCTATTTAAGCACTTAAATGGGACTTTAGGTCTTCTGACAGCAAAGGAAAAAAAACAAAACAAACCATACTATGCCTGTATTGCAATCCTTCCATTAGCATACCATTAATTTTCAAAAAATCTTATTGTTACCTTTTCAATGTTTAGTTGAGCGCCAACATGCTTATAAAAACAACCAGTCTCTTCCACATGTAGGTGAGTCCAAACCAGGCAAATAAAGCAAAAAGTGATTAAGGTTTTGCTGTGGTTGCTCCTAAGTTGTGGAACAACTAAAACGTGTTGATTACAGTAACTGCTATCCAGTATACAGACGAAAAAGAAACAAAAAAACCCCACGGAGATGTCTGAGTGAAGGAAATCCTGGAATGCACAAACATCTCACCTTGACTCCGTACTTGACCTTTCCTGCGTAGTGTCTGATGATGAAGGCGGGCTCCATGACAGCAGGGAACTCGATGTAACTGTTCCCTTCATGCTGACGCTTGAACTTGTCCAGCAAGGTCTGATTGGAAGCTTGTGGGAAACTAGAAAAAAAGGAAACCCTGATATTAGAGTCAGTATTGATTTTGCAGCAATGTTTAGGTGGCGTCTCGTCCATTTAAAAGTGAAGGTGACGTACAATAGCACACGCAAACGATCATTATATTGAATGTTTACTTAGTTTTACTTTATGTGTACTTTTCTGCTACTTGCAGGATCATGCCCTGCAGTTTTCAGGGGAACCCTGCTTAAATCCACACACATAAAACTGTATTCCTCCAACCCTTGGGGAAAATATTCTGTCACAAACGTATCATTGTGGTTTAAATCTAACCAGAGCAACATTGCTTTAGCTTGCACATTCTTCTTTGGTGGTTTCACCTTTGATATATGGACGTTTCCCCCATTTGCTGCTAACCTCGGTGAGCTACATCAACATTCCTAGAGATGTTTCATATCATCTAAACCCCTCCTCTCTGCAACGCACTGCTGGTTGAAGCATGTCTGCAGGGGTCCTAAAGCTTGATACTGTTAAAGTAGAAATGCACCCCCGCACTCATCCCCTATTCTTCAGTAACCCAATCCATCTCTCAAGAGGACCTGAAGCCTCGCCACCTCTAACTGTGAATGATGAGATATCTAAGCGCCTTTCCTTCTTTTTATGTAATCATTCAGCGTGAAGCTCCCTCCACTGGAACCATTAAAGCCCTAAACAGACTTTTGTCCCCCTTCTTTTTTTTTCCTGGAGAGATCCAGCTTTGACCCAAATTCTCCAAAAGTGACCCTTTTTCTCACAGAAATACGAAAAAGTATATTATTAGTTCCACATGAAGCAGTTATCCCAAGTTGTAGGTAGGATGATGGCTAATGTAGACAAGTATGGCTGTATGCATATTGGATGATGTACACACATGGAGAGAGGATTGGTTGTAGAATGTTGAATTTAATTTATAGAGGAACAAGATGCTGAGGCATGGTGGTGATCTGAAGAAGAATATTCCACTAAAAAGCAGAGAGAAGCTGGAACGTGATGCAATGACGTCGGTGGAGGAATCAACATGTCATTATGGTTTTGTTAAGCATGAATATGAGGTCCAGTACTGGGATCAGTCAGGCTAATTCTTAGAGAGTAAAACACAACTGTTATTTTAGTAAAGTAATTAGAAACCAATAGAAACACAATTTTTTTAATGATATAATTTTGGGGGGCATTCACTTTTGATTTTGTAACACACTGCACCTTTAAAAACATTATTTTCAAAGACATGCCATTACCAATTGATATCTTGCTTTTCAACATGTAGCCAACAATAATCTTCATGTTTGATTCAGTTTGTTTGGACTTGATTTCAAATAACACAAGTGAAAATATCAATTAATTATTTGATAACTGATTAGACACAGAAGACTTGACAGCAACTCAGCTGTTAAACCAAAACTGAACCAGTTCCCATTTCAAGGCACACCACCATTTATAAACTGATTTAAAACTAACTCTGTGCTCATATTAAAGAACACCTATGCAAAGTAATGACTGCATTTTTTTAGGGGTGAAACAGTTTGTTTTAACAACGATATGATTCACATCACAATTCATGGTTTTTGATTGGAATTCAAGTCACTGAATCGAATTGTATCTTTCTGAATGAACCAATATAGACCATGAATTGAATCAGAGACCATTAATTGTGATCTGAATCAGTTGTTGCTAAACCAAATCATTACACCCCTAATTTTTCATGAAATACAACATTCAATTTTTGAGATTTAAGGGGAACCAGCATGCATTTGTTTGGTGTGACTGGTGCACTGTAAACAAGAAGGGATGCGTCAGATGAAATCAACAGGTGACGTACTTGCACTCCTCGTCCAGCAGGTGGAACAGTGCTGTGGGTTTCTTGCTGATGAGGTTGAGGCAACCGCTGTTGTCGATGTATTCGATGTTGTGCCAGGTGATGCCCTCTGCCCTGTACTCCTCCTGTACAGGGAAAACACAAGCAAAAAATATGAAGCAGAAGCTGTCGGAGTTTGAGGTTCAAAGAACTGGTAGAGCTTTTTTCCACTGCTAATACCATTGGATGGGCCCCCGACTATGAAAGCAAAGAAAAGTGAGGCTCAGATGGGTCAGAGAGTTTAAAACTTGTGCATACTTTCCACAGTATTGGACCAAAAATCTCAGCAAAGGTTCCACTGCACTAAAAAAAAAAGTTGAATGACATCTATGAAAACACCTGGCTGCTTGTTAACTGCAAGTAAGTGTTGTCATTTGGTGAGACCTATAAGCCCCTGGAGGCCAGTGACAACAGATGTATGACCCACGTCCCCTTAATGCCCTGAGAGGGAAAAACCAGCGAGATTCACCAGTTATGAGTGTCTCAGCAGCAGGGATGGGAAGCAGGAAAAGACAGTGCTGGGTTGTTGGGTATGTGTGTTACGTTCTCCTGTCCAAGAGAAGCTGCTGTTAAGGTACACTTGAGAAAGGTATGTAAACAGTTCTAGCTCCAGCAGCTCGCAGGTCATGGCGCATCTTGCCATCAGACTGCTGGGAAACAGCAAATGCTTTAAAATACTGAGTCAGCTCCAGAGAAGCAGTAAGCCAAGAAGAAAAGAAGGAGTTTTCTTTTGGTCTGATCAGTGGAGAGGAGAATAAGAGACTGTTTTCTCTGTAAATAAAGCCTCAACAGTACCCACAACTTTCAGCATTCAAGGCTTTCAATTTTCAATTTGTATAGGTAAAAGAGTAAGTTTAATTCCTCATTGTCAAGAACAACCTGTGCTTCATGGAGCCACAAAACAATCAGTATGCAAAGATGTGCAATTGCTCTCTTCATTTGCATCCTTATATAGTGGCTTTCTATTCCAGTCTGCATGTACAGAAAAAGTGATTTCCCCCTAAACCTAATAACTGGTTGGGCCACCTTTAGCAGCAACAACTGGAATCAAGCATTTGTGATAACTGGCAGTGAGTCTTCTACAGCGCTGTGGAGGAATTTTGGCCCACTCATCTTTGCAGAATTGTTGTAATTCAGCCCCATTGGAGGATTTGCCACAGCATCTCAAATGGATTCAGGTCAGGACTTTGACTAGGCCACTCTTAAGTCTTCATTTTGTTTTTCTTAAACCATTCAGAGGAGGACTTGCTGGTGTGTTTTGGATCATTGTCCTGCTGCAGAACCCAAGTGCGCTTTAGCTTGAGGTCATGAACAGATGGCCGGACATTCTCCTTTAGGATTTTTTGGTAGACAGCAGAATTCATGGTTCCATTTACCACAGCAAGTCTTCCAGGTCCTGAAGCAGCAAAACAGCCCCAGACCATCACACTACCACCATCATATTTTACTGTTGGTATGATGTTCCTTTTCTGAAATGCCGTGTTACTTTTACGCCAGATGTAATGGGACCTACACCTTCCAAAAAGTTCAACTATTGTCTCTTCAGTCCACAGAGTATTTATCCAAAAGTCTTTGGAATCATCAAGATGCTTTCTGGCAAAACTGAGAAGAGCCTTTATGTTCTTTTTGCCCAGCAATGGTTTTGGTCTTGGAACTCTGCCATGCAGGCCATTTTTGCCCAGTCTCTTTCTTATGGTGGAGTCATGAACACTGACCTTAACTGAGGCAAGTGAGGCCTGCAGTTCCTGGATGTTGTTCTGGGGTCTTTTGTGACCTCTTGGATGAGTTGTCGCTGTGCTCTTGGGGTACTTTTGGTCGGCCGGCCACTCCTGAGAAGGTTCACCACTGCTCTGTGTTTTCACCATTTGTGGATAATGGCTCTCACTGTGGTTCGCTGGAGTTCCAAAGCTTTAGAAATGGCTTCGGAACGTTTTCCAGAGTGATAGATCTCAATTAATTTGTTTCTAATTTTTTACTGAATTTCTTTGGATTGCAGCATGATGTCTAGCTTTTGAGAATCTTTTAGCCTACTTAAATTAGTCAGGCAGGTCCTATTTAAGTAATTTCTTGATTGAGAACAGGTGTGGCAGTAATCAGGTCTTGGTGTGGCTAGAGAAATTGAGCTCAGCTTTCCGAAGATGCGATAAACCACAGTTTATTTCTGTTTTAGGGGGGGGGGGCACTTTTTCACATAGGACCATGGAGGTTTGGATCCCCCCCACTAATAAAAATCTTCATTCAAAAACTGCATTTTATGTTTACTTGTGTTATCTTTGTCTCACATTCAAATTTGTTTGATGATCTGAAACATATAAGTGTGACAAACATGCAAAAAAAAAAAAAAAATCAAGAAGCATGAAGGGGGCAAACACTTTTTCATGTGACTGTATTTCTGCACTAATGTTACAGCAATGAATAAAAAAGGTTAAATTATCAATTATAAGATATCAAGAATTCAAGGCAGTTTTCACAGATACTTTTCAACATGAGACACGTCTACTTTCTCCCTCTCCTTTTTTAAGCTGCTGAATCACCGACGAAGCATTCAGAACATTTGGAGTGTTTGGCTTTTTTCAGAGGTTGTGCCGGATTATGCAAAATGAAAACAGGGCTGTAAAAAGAAACTTCATCACAAAAAAGTGCATGAGACAGAGGAAAAAGTTCATGTGGCTAATTTTGTTGTGTCTGTGAGGCAGTTTGAGTACACGTGTTGAATCAGAAAGAGACAATTAGACGCAGACACACTGATGAAGAGATAAACATCAGCACACTCCTCAGTCATTTTACTGCAGCACATACGCACATTAACATAAACAGTCCGGCTTGGCAGACGGAGATGGTGGTTTGGTTACGGTTCAGCTAAACAGCAGAATGACTGGACTTTCATCATTTAGTCCCACACACTGCCAGATTCAGAAACTTGGAAATAGCTGCTCTGGGGAGAGTTTTATATCTGGATCCAATCCTGGATCGATGCAGTAGATTTCTAGTTATTTCTACAAGACTGCATTTATAGGCGTCCAGTGGAAGCTTTACTTGACCAGGGACTCGAGGGCCGGCATCCTGCAGGTATTAGAAGTTTCCTGGCTGCAACACACCTGACTCCAATCAATGGGTGATTGTGCAGAGCTTGATGTGAAGCTCTGCACAGGTCACAAGGTCTGTTACCACAGGGAAATGCCTAATATCTGTGTACGATGCTGGCCCTTGAGGACTGGAGTTGCCCATCCCTGCTTTAGCACAAACTGAGCACAAACTAATAAAAACTTGAAAACAGATTCTCTGAGAGTTGACGTTCAATCATGTCCCTGAGACAGAAGAAATAAGATGAAAACGACAGACTTGGAAAAAAAAAAAAAAGTCAGTCATTTTCTGTACCGCAAAATCAGTATTTCAATAATAGTAAAAGTCAAAGCATCTCAGAAAACAATTCTTTCTCTGCTGGAACTGGATCTTTGTGGGTTTAATGCTACCCAGCCAAAGCAATGTTCAATTATAGAAAATATCAAATACCAATACCTAGTTATGTATATTTACTGTAGATATTCAATTCAAATCTTGACTTATACTCCGTCTAATGATGGAAAAAACCATACTCATGGTGCCTGGCAGTGAAATAAGTCAATAGAGACATGTCTCAGTGAACTTGATTGAGTCAATAAATGCATTTCAATGGATTATGAATATTTTAAGTCAACTATTACTCCCAATATTACTCCCAACTCCCAATGTTTTTAATGGAAACATTTTCTACATGTAAAAAGACCAAACGCTGTAATGTCATAAACAGTAACACTTGTTAGCATCTAGCTACTTAGCTAGCTACTAGTATAGCTATTCAGCCTCCCTGAAATAAATTCATCTTCCCTCAACAGATGCTAAAGTTTGCAGAACAACTTGAGATCCTTGGACTGATGAGATGAAAATGATTTAATTCATTTAGAGGAGAAGAGCAGAAATGTGGTTCAGCAGATCTTGGAGAGCTATGCTCAATTAAGTGAAGAAAGAGCTTGTGAGAACTTCATGTGCTTAAACTGGATTTATACTGGACTTTGTAAAGAGCAGAAGTAAAGAGAAGCACTGTGGATTTTAGAGGGATATGCACAGCTCAGCGGATTTATTTGTACAGAGCCATGCTTATAGGGGGAGAATTACCACCAACACCTGCCTCTGCAGTGCCGGTTGCTTCTAAAAAATTAACCAAAGACAAGATCAGTTAAAGTGGACTGTCAGTCTTTAATGGTGAACTAAGAGAAAAAGCATTAAGATAAAATGCATTGTCACTGAAAACGTTGCCATACTAAATGGTAGGTCAAGCTGTTGAAGGGTTAAAATGGCCACAGCTGGAAAAAAGATGAAGATGTCCTATATCTATATTGTTCACGTAAGATTTAACAAACCAAACAGTCTCAGTGTTGGGCCTTCAGCCTTTCAAAAAAGAGAAAATGCTTGTTTTCCTCACAGTTTAAAAAGCCTATTTATGCACTCAGCACTTCTTAAATAATTTGTGGTTAGCTAGGTTAATGTAAGTTGTAACACAAAGGCATTACTACTCAACAGACTTCAAGTGCAATCGTTTTTTAATGCACCTTCAATTACTTTTAGAAAGTTTTTTTTTTTTCTATGGTTACTTCATGAAAAGATCTCATGTCCTATTACATCCCTGATGATGTCCACCACAGGTCAATTTAATCACTTCCAGTTGGGATCTTTCTCATCTGGAAACACACATTGTTTATGAAGTCAAATGGTGACAAGTGCCAGCTTCAGCTGGATCACAACAGAAGACAAAAAACAACAAGGAGAAACTGGACACAAACACACACATCAAGTCTACTAAATTTACCCAGATTACTGTAAGACATCAATCACTCAGCTCAAGTTTAAGAGCTTTTGTTGCTCCTCTAATACAGCCAACTTTAATGCTTACTTATGGGCTCAACACATACATGAGGCTGTCTCCTAACAAGCTAAAATAAATTAAATATATCAACCCATTAAAACGTCCACTAGCTGTCCAAATTGGAGAAAGAGTTAAAAGGCACAGGGCCCTTAAAATGGACTTGAAATACTGAACTAAAGCCAATCTGCAAGCAATAAAAATCCCTACAGCCTCCTGCTGCGCTGAAGAAAGCAGGGAGCTGTGTTGTGGTCAATGAGATTGGTCAGGATTTGTGGCCATCCCTCCATCCATTAGTCAACCGCATGTGTGTCTTTTCTCTGCTGCGTAACACAGTGCAGCACTCCAGCAACCTGAATTGTGTTTGGCTTCGTGCCCTGGTGTGGAGGTGAGGGGGGTAGAGTGTGTGTAATCCTCCATCTCTCTATCTTTATATTTCCCCTTCCCTCAGCGCCCGTCTCCCTTATTATGACAGCAGAGTGTTTTCATTTAGCAGAAGGGAGGAAAAGTTAGCTGCAGAAAGTTCTGCAAGAAAAAGACAGACAAGAGAAGACATTGTGTTGCCACTAAACATGCCCTGCAGCTGGGCTTTGCTGAGGTATACAGTATAACTCCTTATTAATCAGTTCCATTATTAATATCATTAGCATCTTATTTTAGTTCAACTCTTATGATGCTGTTAAGAACAGGAGGATGAAATCTAGAGAATCCCCAAGCACATGTTTAATGTTGAAACCTCGGACCATAAAGTCAGCAGCAAGCTGCAGAATTCTCCATGAGAAGAAGGTAAACCTGAGCATATGTTGTCCTTTTTAATTCACTGCGTTGGTTCGATATCTCAGAAGTCAAACATGGCACTGTGTTTGCCTTAGGTGGCGGCCATCATATGTTTCCCCACTTTGACATATTTTTCTAGCAGAGAAAAGAAATCAAGCACCAATTAGCATATAGAGTGTAAACAGTGGATCTGACTCTTCACACACACAACCCTACACACCCTTCTTCCATCCAGCTGAGGACTGCAGTTGTTCAGGAGCTATTAGCCTTGGCTGCTGTTTCAAAGGTAAACATCCCTCATACAGTAAGGATAACTGATTGGTTGGAGGAGGAAAATCCCCCTGATGGATCGTAAGAGTCACCTTTCTAAAACTGCAAGCTGACAGAAAACTGTGCAGTTCATACTCGTTTTCCACATAAATGCATCTTTAGACAACATCTTTTAAAGATGGGTCTACCAGCTCAGTTCATTCAGTCACAACCCAAGTTTGCTGACAGCAAAAAAAGCAATTCCTATCAAAAAGTTTAAATAACATCAATCTAATGGTCATCTTTCGGCTGATGGAAGTCGAGAACGTTTCTGTGTCTTCAACAGGTGTCGGATTATCTAAGGTCAGCAGTTACTGGTGGAATACAATACCACAGACAAGGCGTGGAGAGCTTTCTGTCCAGATGACGTCAAACTCAAAGAGGAAGGGACTAAATGGATCAACTTTAATCAAACAAACACAAATTAGCTGAGATTTGGCAACTCTCGATTAGTGAGCTGTAACAGCCTGACTCAGGGGGGCTCCCTGAGCTCAGCTCCACCTCAACTGTTGTCCTGTCAAATAAACTCACAGACAGCAGATATCTAAAGTTTCAGAGCCCCCCTGTGATTCAAGGATAATAAGTATGAACTCTGCTGAAACAATATCAGGCACCATCCTGCGAGGCGAGTGTCTCAGCAGCAGCAGCTGTCACTAAACCACCAATAAAGCAAAAATGATCATTTTTCTCTCCAATAAACAACTGTAGATGTCAGACTGTGTTGCCAAATAAAGCAGAGGTCAGGTGTTACCTCATTTTTAAGGAAAAAAAAAAAAAAAAAGCGAAATAGCTTTTAGTCAAACGGTAATACATCATACTACACAGGCATTCTACAAAACCAGTTTGTTGGTACTTGTTACATCCTGGAGAGTATGTTAATGTGTGTAAAGCCTGAGGGTTAACAGTCACAGACAGATCACACAGCCATTAGCACGGACTGATTGGCAGTGTGTGTGATCTTCACTGAGGATGAGTGTTGTTGCAATCATTTACTAAAACACTGCTCTTTTACCGCTCCGGCTGTAGCCTACAGCAACTGGGCTGCCTGTTAAGTTGCCAAAGCCTATCAAGATTCAGCAAAGGGTGACAAAAGCTGACAGCGATGTCGACGGAGGCCAGCTGATTCGGACTTATGATCTCCCCCCAAATATTTTGCCGAGTTTATCACTGGCTGTATGGACATGATTTGGAGTAAAACATAATCACAGAATATTAATGAACTTGGCAGGTGCAACTAAATGGTAAATGAGCATAATAAAAGGTATTCAAAATACAGCTGGTTTTGGATTACTGGCACAATAAAAGCTCTTTTATATGATGTAGTTTAGATGCAGCACAGATTGTAGGGACAAGAAGGAGTAATGCAATGAAATGACAGAACAAGAAGAAAGACGGCATTAAGAGGCATAAACACTCAAAATGAATGAGTTAAATTAGAGAAAAACAAAGGATGAACATAGGACATATGCCCTGCTTGACTCCAAATTATAGCTGAGTCCGCCACAATTTTCCTCTGACCTTTTCACTTTAATGGCGGTACATGCTAATTTAATGTAGCTGCATAATTACAGCCATTTGCTGTGTAGTATCAGAGAAGATGGGGGTGTTCAGCACTCAGAAATCTTACAAAAAGGGCTATCTACAGTAACTGAAAACCTTTGAAAAATAAAACTGCTTTAGGGCTGGTTTTATTTGACACAAAGCAGAGCTTTTTATTTCTTCTGCTGCTAGCACAGTTAAACTAACGCAACAGATGCTTTCAGAAAGTTCAAATGATGACAGAGGCATATTTCAAACCTTTTTGACAACAAAGCAACCTTTTTCTTTTTCCCAGAGAAGTTGGAATTTTACTTTATTTTCTCACATTACTCTTGTAGCTATCATTCTCCTACTAAGGAGGCCAACATTGATGGTGATAACGATTTTATGTGGTGCTGCTGGAAGGGCAACTGCTTCGATGTTAGAGTAGTTTAAATCCTCTCCAACCCGACTGTACCGCAGTACATTCAGAGCTTTCTTCTGAAGATGAAAACATTCATTGTGAGCAGTGACGTATACAATAAAATTACACGTCCTCCCTTTGAAAAGGAAACTAAGCAGGTCTGTCCTTTACTCCATTTGCCCAATCAATCAAAAATGTAAAAGCATTTCTGAGCAGAGTGTAAGAGCAAAGCGATGTGACGGAAATGCATGAAGTGACATCACTGCGTCTCATGGCACAGAGAAACAAATAGTGTGTGAATGCCTGTGTGTCGTCATAATAACAGCAAGCAATGACACATTATCAGCCGCTACACAATAATCATTGTCTAGAGTAGAGTAGAGAGGAGAGGAGAGGAGATACTGGAGGAAGAAAAGAAAAGAGAAGGAAAATGGTCTGGAGAACACGAAAGGAAAGGAAAGGAAAGGAAAGGAAAGGAAAGGAAAGGAAAGGAAAGGAAAGGAAAGGAAAGGAAAGGAAAGGAAAGGAAAGGAAAGTCAGTACTCTACCTGTTCCAGTTTAAAGATATGTTGGTTGAAATAGTGTTGGAGCCGTTCGTTGGCAAAGTTAATGCAGAACTGTTCAAAGCTGTTGTTCTCGTAGTCCTCGAATCCAAAGATGTCCAAGACTCCTATAGACAGGATCTGAGGGAAAAGAAGCATCACATACATGTTTTTGAGATCTCCTATCACAGAAAGCATGATAAAAGGATGAAAAATTACCCTCAGAAACTGTGGCACACAGCAGTCATATTTATGATTCTTATTTAGTTATGTTTTAATAATGTGCTTCTTTTTATATCCCTTTATTTACAGCCTCAGCGTTCCAGTTGCTCCCTGAGTGCCAGAAAGATTTATGTCATCATGTATCATTGATATGCACCATCTCAGGGAGGCACTCACTTGGAGAATGCATTTAATTATGAAATGGGCTTTCTTCATTTTCCCAGTCCACCCACTAAAACACACACATGAACACAGGTTGCATATATTAACTGTTATCTGAACATGAGAACGGTGACCTTGACACAGTGCGGCTCCTCATCGACCCTCTGACAAACACTGCCAGACATCTCATGTTAGTGCCAAAGGAGGTACACACACACACAAGCACACGCACACACATCAAAGTAGTTTTTCCATCAATTCAGAGGACATTACTTAGACTTTTGATGCACTTCCTGTAGATCTACCCTGACCACAACCATAAACACTACTTGCTTAACCCTTATCTTTGATGATTAACATTATGGGGACTTTAATGTCCCTAAAAGAGATACAAATCCTCCAAATGTGGCTGTTTTGTCCCCACAAAATGAGTAAGACACACTAACACACATGCAACATGCTGGGACATCAGAGGACCACAGGGAGTAAAATGAGCTGAGGGAACTTGATGCCATCTGTCCAAATGTTCCTGGCACGCAGACCAATGCATGCACACTCTTACACACACACTCACGCACACACGCATGCACACACACAGAATAATTTGCCATCTAATTCTTTTGATGTGCCCACAGGGTACAATTTTTTTCAGCTGCCAATCAAATGCACACACATAAGCGCAGATATACACACACACAAAAGATGATGAAAGACCAGAAAAAAGAATAAAAGGATGAAAAATACAGAATTACTATACATTTCTGTGCTGCATGTAGTAAATGCTTCTCTTCAATGTAACAAAGACTGAGGCTCATCTCAAACTGCACAGTTGGTGTAATTAAAGTTAACGATGACCCTGCTTTATGGAAGTAAACAAGTCTGTTGGATGATGTAAATGTTTAATGCTCAGTTTTAGCAATTTCAATATTCATTCATTCTATGATTTGCTTTTTTTTTTTTTGTTCCCAGAGAAACAGTCAAATGCAGAGAAAAATGTTCCCTATCCTGTGTCACAGATGTGAGCACCTGCCTCCAAGAGGGTTCAAATATCATTTTGAATTTAGTTCAACAGAAATTAACTCTGCAAGTGCCCATTTTCAAAATACCAAAAATCTAAATAAAATAAAAATTTAAGTAGGTGAAAAGGAAAAGATTATATATTCAAGAACCAATTTCTTAATTTTGCTCTAGTTTAGTTTTATCTATGGCTTTGATTCAAACCATATGTATATGAAAGAGAATATACTATTATACTCTAATCTTTAATCTGTTGAAAAGGTCTAAAATAGAAGCAGAATGCATGTGATGTAGTGGTGATAATTTGTCACAGACATTGTGTGTTTCTACGTGTACAACATGTCTTTCTGTCCATGTATTTTCATTCCTACCTTTGAATTGTCCTCCAGGTCCTTGTTGTTGAGCAGAGCATGGTTGGTTCTGAATACAATCCAATCAAACAGCGCGCTGTACAGTGACTTGGCCATCGAATCCCTCACTGTGCCAGCCTATGCACAAACACAAATAAAAAACAACACATTGGTTTCTCCTAAACAAAAACATATGGATTTTGTAATCTGGAAAAGGAGCCAATACCGTAAATGACTTTTTCTCACTCCAAAAATAACTACCCTCTCCTGTTGGGGAATGCTTTATAACACCAATAAAGGAACAAACTTTTCACACTGGACTAAACAGGTTTACAACAGACTTTTTTTTTTTTTTTTTTTTTTTTTTATAGCTGATGGTTTGACTTGTAAAAGCAACACAGTACAGGTCGCCTGTTGACATCAATCATAGAAAAGTTTCTTTATCTGCTCCTTTAAACATTGACAATGAAGCAACATGATGTACAGAAGTAGAACATTCCCTTATGAGAAAGGCAGCCATTATTATTACACCTGTGCATTTCCTGCAATGATGTGCAAAATGTGTGCTGTTTAAAAGTTCCATATTGCCACCTGACGTCCAGTTTACTTCCATGATAATTCCCACACCTAACAGACAGCCTCAGTGTAAAAATGTGTTGCTGTTGTTGAAGTGCATGATCCAGCTGTTCTACAGAGGTCAATATCTCCAGTGCAGAAGTGCTGGGATGAGAATGCAACAGGACTAGAAGTCCTACATGCAGTGGTTGCATATTGTTTTAATTTGCAATGTATTGTCCCTTGTAAAATAAATGTTAACTAGATAAATAAATGTGGTGTTGAAAGAACAGAGACATCTGCCGTGTCTCAAGCTGCACACTTGCCTGAGTGCACTGGAATTCATTGTATAGTGCGCACTCTGTACTTCGTCTGCAGTGCACACTATTGTCACTAAATGCTGACCCAAACAGAGCACTGAACTTACAGAAAGTGACAGACTAACTAACGCTAATGTATACTAACTCTACTGAGCCGGTATAACCGCAGCTGTCATCAGGGAGTGAACAGCTTGGTAGCATGCCACAATATACAGCACATTAGTAATTATGTCTAAATAATTTCATAAACGTTAGTTTAGTACAAATTAGCCTCCGCTGCAGCAGGGGTCGCCACCACTTTGTTAACCGCCATTATTCAGCTCTGAAAGCGGTTCGAAAGTCCCACCTGTTCCGCTACTGTACGTCAGCAAGATGGTGTCAGTTTAGTGAGAGTAGTGTGCTTTATTTGCACTTCATTTTTGGCCGTTATCCGTTGGGCAGCATCCGGGTACTTTCAGAGCACTGAATTTTCGCTTAAACGACAGCATAAACGCACTACACACTCAAAAATAGTGTGCTCAAGTGCGCGGTTTGAAACACGGCCCTCTTGTGCAATCTAGAAAAGAACTTTTTTTCCTCCCCCTTAGCAGCTGTGCATAAGTTGTAATTGATTAACAAACATTGCAAGAACAATAGGACAAAATCTTCACTAGGTTATATCCAAACAGCTGCAGAAGTTTCAATAAGACAAACGCCACACTAATATTCTCTCTGTGAGGAACTGGATCAACGCCATATCAAATGTGTGCGGAAGAGTGGGAAAGGTAAAAAAAAATTACGGCAGCAGCTGAGTCATCTGATGGGATTGACAGGGTGTAAGTGACAGTCAAGGTACAGCAAGAAAAGCTAGGAAAAGATCAGAGACTGGCTACAACTCCAATAAAGAAATAAAAACTAAATCAATAATTGTTGATAATTGATCATTGTTCAGTGACTTAAAAGGATTTAATCAATTTATAGAGCCAAGAAAGTGGAAGCTACTGTATTCTGGCTCTATTGAAGCTATGAAATATACATACCAACATATTGAGCCCTGATTTAATAATGCTTCCAACTTCGTGGATCAATTCCAACACAAAACTCAAGTGTTAAAAAGAAAAAAATAATAAATGGTTCATTTTAATTGATAATTAAAGTGGGGATACACATTTTTTCCATGTTTCCCATTTTCTTGATTTGATGCTAAGGTAACCAACTGATAGATTTAGTATAATTTCATGACTAGCAATGGTTTAGGTCTTCTCTTATGACTATCCTTTTAGCAAGTAAGTACATTACCTAAATCATGATTTAGAAATCTGTTATTTTTCTGATCATCTCCATGGTCATCTGCTGGCCAGTCTGCTGTCAGCATATTATTTCAAGCACAGACCAATAAAAGTTTTAGAGAAAAGCACAAATCTGTTACTGCTATACCTTTATTTTTAAATAGTATTACAACAGTTTTAACAGAAGTTTAGTTTTAGAGATGATTCACAGTCAGACAGTAATGTATCTTTTGGAGATGGTAAATCTGACCTTGTACTGGTAACATCAGGTGTCCCTCCAGGCTCAATCCTAGAGCCTGTTTTATTTCTTTACCATTTACACCAATAGCAGCATTTACTCTGTAATATTAAACAAGACATACATTCTATTGTTCTTACAATAATCAATATACTATTGAAATGATGGTGGTTTTTGGGGAAAATATTAATCGTCTAGTTGTTTTAAAACTAACAGTTATTACTTCATGCTTAGCAGTTTTGATTTTAACACCTCAGCTGTTTTCAGTCAGGAGCTCCAGTCTTAAGTTGCGCCAGATATGTAGATCATTATTTGGATCACAATTTGATCCATTAAACCAAGACTGCCAAGAGGACCAATTATTACCTTGCAACAGGCGAAACAGTAACTAAGTGTATGTGCTTTCTTCTGAAGTGTTGAAAAAAATTGCTAAGCTAACAGAACCAGTTTTGATTTGGACTCAATAGCATGTTCTTTGGCAACAGTAAGTGTTATTATTGAACTGAGTGGAACAAGACCAAAGAAATCAGCTTTAAATAGGCCATCCAAGAACTTAAGGAGCTGGCTTAAGTTCAGGAAGTAGTGGAGTTGTGCATAGAGCCCACTGGAAACGAAAGAACAGATTAAGATGACTCTCTTCATTGTTACTCAGTCAGTAACTAAACATTTGGTGGTGAAACTTTTGAATCGTTGCTACCACACTGTGAAAGTCATAGTCCTTCTAAATTCTAATGACTCAACATGTTTACATGTTTTAATTTTTAATGAAAACATTTTCAAGTATGCATTTTCATACATCTCTGACGTTTATGTCAAACCAAACTGTTTGAAAATCGATAGAGCAAGCGGTTATTTAGGAAGTGCATGCACCAATAAAACAATTTCATAAGTAGGAAAGCTGACACTGGCAAGATGGCCGACAGTGCGGACGTTCAACTCCATTGGCCAGCAGTGGGGGTGCCATATCTATTGATTATATGGGATATCTATACAGTATCATTCCACCACCATGCTGCTATGGCAGCCCAGGTGGGATAAACCATACAACTGAGCATGTTTTTTTTTTTTTTTACAGTGCCATGGTTTGGGAGTTCACTAGGTGTATTTAGTTGGCTGCAATTTGTATACTGTAGCCAAGTTTCAACACACTGGATCTTTATCCATACAACCAGCTACTACTACTACTACTACTACTACTACATATTAATGTAAATAACATTTTTATTTCATCTTCATATTTTTAATGACTTTGCCAGCCCAGTTTTGTTGCATATTTTTCCCCTTAAACAAGAGGTAGCTAGTTAGCTATTGCATATAAAAGATTATTAATTCCCTCTTAATCAAACTGTCCCTCCAACTAAAGAAACAGATGCCAAAATATGATCAAATTGAATCAGTGAACAAGTTGGACATGAAAGCAGAGTTTCAGATGTTTCCAAAAACTTACAAAAAGAATATATCAAGAACTACGTGCAAGTTTCTGAAAAAAAGGCTGAAAACAGAAACATGCAATCAATATGCACAGTATAAATGTCTTAAATGTGTATTCAAAAGAATGTCTTTGTAGCTTATTGGGAACCCCATCAAGC
This sequence comes from Atherinomorus stipes, assembly GCA_023101725.1. Classification (NCBI taxonomy): domain Eukaryota; kingdom Metazoa; phylum Chordata; class Actinopteri; order Atheriniformes; family Atherinidae; genus Atherinomorus; species Atherinomorus stipes. Next base: position 49,818 of record JALJCO010000434.1, read on the forward strand.
CCCAGCGCAGGTCTTTCCACTCTGAACAACCCGTAGAAACTCAACCTGCTGAGGCCCCAGGCAGCCAACTGTCATGACGAAGCAAAACTGCACTTTAAAAAGCTGTTTCTTCACCTCTGCATTATTGATCATTCCTGATATTTTTAGCTGGCAGGCCTGTGACGTCCCTTCTTCCATAAAGTTATGCAAGATTTTTATGAATAATTCAATGTTTTTTAAAAAAGAATCACAACTAAAATGCTATAGCAGGAGCTCAAGATTGGCAGATTAGATGTGACATGCTCAGTGAGCATGTATTGTCTCTGTGTTTTGCCATGTAATTTAATTATTCAACACAATGGGACCAGCTAGGAACAAGGAAGGAACATAGCTGGAAACAAATGAGCTGAAAATGTTTTATTGGAGGGCCACCCAAGAAACTGAGAAAATAATTAGCAGGACTTCATCAGAGACTTTTGTTAAGTGCAACAGTTGTGGCCATTAAACCAAGTCTTGGTGTTTGTAATTATAGGCTCTGGGAGGGGAAGTTGTTGCTCTACCATTTTATCTTTTTCCTCCACTTGAAAACCACAGGGGGTGTAAAACAACAGCATGAGTTCACATTGCACGTGGCCCACAAGCCTCCTCACAACAGGAGGTTTCGTGCATGTATGTCTTTCGCCAAATTATGTCAATCTGCATGTGTTTTCAATTACTATTTATGTACTTGTTGTCTATGTCAGTGCCTGTATGAATATAGCTTATAATCCCCCTGCAGTAGGTGAGGGTTTTTTATATTCTCAAGATAAAGCTTCAGCTTCTCTAACAACTAATAAAACGTGATTAGGTCTTATAAGAATGAAATGTGTGTGGATAAGTGCCTAAATGCCTAAACACACAAACACAAACACACACGAACGCCTCCCCGTTTCTATCTTTTGAACAGGAAGAAGGAAGTGGTGGGGTCAGATTATCTGAAACCCAATCGAAAACGTCAAAGTTTAACGGCTTACGTTATCTTCACAGATATGGGCCTCCTCTTCTGTACAGCGAAACAAGTGCACATACACACAATCATATCACAGATCCACACACCGATGTCCTCATACTTCTACGAGTCAGACCTATCCAAGTCTAGACCTAGGCTAGACAAAGACTGAGTTTATTAGAACCCTATACGGTCTGTGAACTTGCTGAAATTCCATTCTTACTGAATTGGTTTATTGTTTTTTAAGACTTAGCCTTTGAGGTGAGGTTAAACTCTTATCTTTACTTTGTTTACATCTGGAATTACAGTAAATCAGCATACTGTAATTGTTTTGTTTTTTTAAATCATGGCCTGTCGACATAACTGTGTCAGAATATTGTGTCATACGATCGAAAAACAGAAGCAGAATGGCTGCAGAAGCAATCTGGAATTGAGACCAACATCTACTGATCCATGTAACACAGGATTGAGTTCACAGAAGCAGACAAATCCTTCTCATTTGACTTATTGGTAACACTTGCTGGTCAACTTTAACCTGATTTGTAATAAACCAAATATTTCTCAAATTAACTGGTTTGCTAACATAATGTTCTCACTTTCTTTACTGTTCATGTGAGAGCGTAAAAACTTTGAGCTGAAGTCTGCATCAGAAAACAACACATCATGTCAGCTCCTCAGGCTCTGTGTAGTTAGCCTTCTGCACATCTGTCCGTCTGCCCTGACTCTGTCGGCTCTGTGGAGGGCAACAGATGTGTACCTTTGCAGAAGTATGACTCACTAAAGGCTATGTTCACACTCAAGGTCTTAATGCTCAATGATGATTTTTTGCGTCAATATACACATTGTAATTTGGAGGCGATTGCTGTCAGAGTCCAGTGTGAACAGGATACAACCCTGAAGTAATCTATGAGCAGAAAACGTAATGGTACACACAGTGCGTTATGTTTACCTGTCCCTCTTCTTCTGGTGCATAATTATGATGTCTGTCTCACTTCAGTGACTAAGTTACATGACATGTGACATAATTGTTCAGACTCTGGTCACATACATTACTGTAGATCTGCACCCAATTTAGGATCATATGTGAATATGGCCAGGAGGTGATTTAAAAAAAAAAGTTAGATTTATGTTGTTCATACTGTCAAATACTGTAGTAAAAAAAAAAAAAAAAAAAATCAAAGATGGATTATTCAGCTTTAGTATCTAAAAGCAGTACTGACAGTTCTGTTTCTGTGAACCAGCATCCCCTCACAAAGACCAATGTTAACAAGCTAATGGTTAAGGTCATGTGCAACTAAAGGTAATGTATAGTTTTATTTGAGTTGCTCCATAAGCCCACGATGGTGGTAACATTTCTGGCACTGGGATTTTTAATGAGAATAAAATGTACTGCTGAATTTTTCAGACCAACTAAAAAGCCCCCCCCACCCCCCTTTTCTTATGAAGCCCTTGGCTTCATAAGACTATAAACAGCAGGGAAGTACTTTGATTAGAATATGTGGATATTAATCAGAGGATTGTGTGGAGCCTAACTTAGCAGACGAAACCATGGGAAGGAGAACAAAAACATAAACGAGGGAGGTGTGAAAAGGGTCTAAAGCATTTTCATGGCACATTCAGCTGAACTGCTGAGAGTCCTTTGTGGCGTCCTTGAGCAAGACTGAGGAATGGTAAAGCAAAATGGTTCAGAAGTGCAAGTTTGATGCTTGAATAGGAAATTACTTTGCCTCTCTTCATTATTCTGGCACAGCATTCTTCAAAGGTAACTCATCTAATCTATTCAGTTTGGCCAATCTAATTCTTCTTGGCTAAAGTCAGGGAAATGCCAGACTCAGCTGAGGTTCAGCTGGTCAGACACAGACACCTCATCCAAATCTCACTGTGGGTGGATGAGACAGCTGCCTAGCACACTTTCTCAAATGTTCTTATCCAAGTAGGAAGAAATCATTTCTGAGAAAAGACAGAAACATTTGCCAGGTTCTTTTTTTTTCCCACATTTCCTTTGTATAAAAACAGGCGTGTTATGGATTCCACAGGTGGCCTCAGTTCGCTCCCACGGCCTTCGGTCAGATTAGGTTCACTACTCTACTGATGTGTGTGTGTCTGTGCACTTGTATAATTTAATGAGGACCATGTTGAATACTGGTTCTTAAAAGGCAAGGAAACTCTGAACTCAAATACTTTTTAGACAAGATTAAGACTAAAGGTACTTTATGCAAAAAAGAAATTGAAAAACATTTAAAAATGATCAACTACAGGTATGACTTGTATACATTACCCGTATCACCACTCCTGTACAAAGTAATGAAGCTCGGCAGCAAAGACATGAAGTGATAAATAAAGAGCTAAAACAAGAGTAAATACTGATGTTGCTTTTCTTCCCTGGATAAGCAACATCATTGCTGAAATGAAGGGACTGAAATCGGATGAAGAACTTGTAACTTTTCCTCTATAAAGGTTGTACAGTATTTTCTACACTGGGTACTGCTTATTTTGTAGCTTGAACTTTTCTCAAAGTATTTAACGTGTTTGCTACCGTGTCTTTGTAGAAAACTGCGAACCTGTAAAGTGAGATCATATACCATTGCAATGCAATTATGGATCATTTATATAAGGATATATACAGAATATTACAAATAAATCAAGCTTTATCAAAACAGGGAAAAAAGACCTTGCCTACTAAACTCTGCCCCCGGGTGGAGATTTTTTCTTTGAGGTCCAAAGCTACAAAATGCCCCTTTAAGGGAAGGTTCAGATTACAAACAAAAAGAAAATGCACAAAAATAAAAATTTGTGTAAATACCAGCACATTTCAATCACATTTGACAAGTTTGGTTCAAAGATGTTATATAGTATTAGTTCATTTACACTACTCATAAAAAGTTAGGGAAATTCAACTATCGGTTTTTTGAGAACAGAATGATGCAGAATAAATATTTAACCATTGAACAATGTACATGTGCATTGAAAAGTATAGAGAAAGCTCAATTCAGTTCACCTGAAAGATTGAAGTGGATTTTATATTCATTCTGACATCATAAAAAAAGCCAAATATCCTTAACTTTTTGTGAGTAGTGTAGTTTTTATGTTTTTTTCCTCCACAAAAGTACTGATCTTGTGCATTTCTGAGCTCTTACTGTATAAGAAAGCCAATTTCATCCTGAAAAAACATTTTTTACCAATGATTTTATTTAGAATCTACATTTGTGTGATGAATAAAAACTTTTTTTTTAACACCTTTAACCTCCTGACGCCTGGTGCCACAAATTTATGACTAAACCACTTCTGGCCTTTGTTAATTCTATTTCTTTTTGTCCAACTAATTGTATTTATTTGTTTGCTTTTATTCAATCCTTTTCATGTATTCATTTACATATCTTTTATTTATCTTAATTCGTTAATTGTTATAAATTCATCTAATATTAAATTGTATTTCATTTTGTTTCAGTCTTTTACTTTTTGTTACTTTTTCCCAGATTATTCCCTGTATTTATTTTGTTTCCATGTACTTGCAGATAAATTCAGCATATTCAAACATTTCTGGGCATGTTTTTTAATTTCATTATCCACATTCTACTATCCACAAGACAAGGTTCTCTAACTCTGTATGCACTTTGCAAAATGGGAACCGCTCACAGAAACTGGTGAACTCAGTGTCTGCACTGATATGTAGGACTAGCATGTGTGTTACAGTAACAGCTAACACATGATACTGCGACCATTGTTCAGCGTACAGTTTGAGATAATGCCATTCTGTGTTTTCAACCTCGTCCCTGCTTATAAACGGGGACCTCACAGGATCTGTAGGAGTCTGCTTCCTTATGTATCCCTTTACTTCTCTTTCAAGATAACACCAACTCTAGGATAGCAGGAGGGAACTTTGACGAAGGCCGCAGGACAAAGTTTATCACAGCTGCAGCCCCCATCCAGGATTATATTTCTGATCACATCGTCTGAGCCTCTGTTTCGCGGCCACTTCAGAAAAAGGGAATTTATGCGTGACTGAAAAAGAAGGAGACAGAGACAAACAGACCGAACAAGGATCTGGTTTCTGGCCTCTGTACTGTATATTCCAGTGGAGGTTGCACATTCCTAAGACAAGACCACATGACGGGAGCAATGGGGGTGTGGGAGAGTGGGAGCAACCATTGTTGGGCTAAACTATCTTGTAGCTGAGCTGGCTAACAGGCAATCTACTGTATGCGTAACATTTCCTGCTTTAAACAACAGACCCTTCAGCCACAAGCTCAAATTTATTTCCAAAGGCTTTGGGGACAGAGAGAGAAAAAAAACCCACTTAATGTTAATATTCAGTTGCACTACGGTAGGCTTCAGTGGAGTCTATCTGGGTCAGCTGAGGCACCCAAGAGGTGTATGTCGCAGACTCCAAGTCTAGAGGGCTGCATGGATAGGGTTAAGACACACCACTGTTGCTTGTCTCCACAGGAAACAGGAAGTTGCAGAGGAAGAGACCCCCATCAAAAGAGGCTTAGACAGAAGTGGTGGGGGCGGGGGGAATGCCACAACAAACTCCCCAGACAAGCTCCAAAGCATGCACACACAAAACACAGAATCTCCCCTACAGCTGACGTGCTTCATAACAAAACGCTCGGCTCCACTTTGCTTTCTGGAGACGGACTGGAATTTGCTCAAGCCGCGCCCCTGCTGCCACCACACCACACAGGCCCTTCGCACCACCAGTTCCACAGGCAGAAAAACACCAAAGTCCCTCAGTGTTTAATGTCTTGTGGGTTTGGTTAAATGTGTGGTGGCAGCAAAGGACAAGGACAGACTCATGCAAGCTTTATGCATTTTAGAAGGTGATTAACAGCCAGTGTACTGAGGGGGGGTCTCTGTAAAGTCACCTCTGCAAGTTTGTAGGGAACGATGAGCCTTTCTCCGACGGTCACCGTCTTCCTTGTGGTCAGAGCTTCAAGCAGCATCTCCTCTTTCACCTGGAAAATGAATGTGAACAGTATTAAGGACAGCATCACTGGACAAAGAGCTACTACCCTTTAATCTTTAAACAGTACCAATTGATAACTGCGATATTAATACAAAAGTCTCTTTATATTTTACAATTTCACTCATACAACACCAACAAACTAAAAATGCTCACTTGCCAAACAGTATCCAGAAATTTTTTTGTCAATATAGGGAAAGTAAATTTAATCTAAGAGGAACATACATGTTTAAAAACCAGCTGTGAGATCAAACGCTACATCACATGAAATACAGTAGCTGCAGTAATGACATAACAATATGGCAAACAGGTATATTCAAACAAACGCTAAAAATTAAATCAAATACATTAAACAATCAATGACGCTAACTGAAAATGGTTTAAATTGTGATTATGATTTATTACGGTTGGTATTATTTTTTTATATTATGGTTGTGAAGTGCAAAATATCTGAAATCCTGTTTAAGTTTCAATATTTTAGTAATGAAATTGGTTAAAGGGTTAGGACTAGATAAGAATTTGACTTTATCTTATAACCTTTTTAAACTCTGAAAGCTTTGATTTTGTGTGTTTAATGTTCACTTCTTTGTTCGGAATATTGGTTTGAAAATGAAATGGAAATAAAACATGTTGCTTGAACACTTGATACAAGATGTCAGCTGATAATCAAAAAACTTGACTTTTGTGCAACTTTTAACAAAACAGAGACCAAAAAAAGCCAATATTGTAGTCTTTTTTTTTTTTTTTTTTAAATCTTAAACTGATTTGATCTTATAATCATGCATGCCTTCTGCCACAGTAACCCAGAAGTGAAAATTCGTTGTCATGACAGTCAATTAGATCTTTGGTAGAAGGATAAAAAGATGTATAGCAACAGCAATCCCTAAAATCACTAAATTTTCTTTTTTTATACATACACTACTTACAAAAAGTAAGGGATATTCAATCTTCGGTTTTTGGAGAACAGAATGATACAGAATAAATATTTAACCATTGAACAATGTACATGTGGATTGGCTTGATACTGACATCTAAAAACAATGTTAGCTATCTGGTCCCCCTAAAGAAAGAATGAAAACATGTTACCAGAACTGAACTTATGCCTAACTGCTGTGGCACTCAGCTGTTTTACTTTTCTCCTCCGTTAGCGTACGTAATTCGACGTGGCAGACATGACTACAGCTCTGCACGTTTTTGATCATGTGACATAAACACAGGCACATGGCAACTACGGCAACAGTTCCTCTGTGTTGTGGCATAATGTGCAAAAATATAGCAGAAGATATAATAAAGTTTGAGCTCAACAATAATGGATTGGATAGGACAGGTTCCCATGAAAAAATCCGATACCCAATCCAGCCATTTTGGCCTGGACTGGAGCCGATACCAATCCAGTGGATCGGGTCATCCCTAGTTAAGATTATTTCAAATTTTATTATAAATCTAATTTTCATTAGCTGTTGTGTCAAAGAGCAGTTTGTCGGTTGATTAGTAAATTACCAAGTGAGGGGAATTATTTTCCTCCAGTATCACTCATCTTTCTGATCTTTGCTCCCAACCATACCGAAGCTCATAATAGCCCTGCTGCTTCTATCTAGCACAGCTGACCAAGATAAGCCTGTAAACACTGCTCTCTGTACTAACACACAGGACAATCCAATGTGGCCTGTGGCAAACTTGGCCCCAGACAAACCGCTGATGACAGGGCCACACTGGGAGAAGCAGATGTCACCGCACACATCTCTTCTATCTGCAGGGATTATGGGAGTGGGCTGAACAGCTGCTGCAGAGACCACGTGTTTTTGCGTCCGTGTGTGTGTGTGTGTTTGTGTGTGAGAATACAAGCGAGAACACATTTTAGAGTGAGTGCCTGATGTCTTCATGTATAAAAAGCAAGGGTGTTAATGTTATTGCTAATACCATTACAGATCTATATTTGTCAGGGGGCTCTTTTGTGAAGGCTTTGACATAAACAGAAGTGGAATGAGGACAGGAGGAGGAGGCCTGTTTGTGTGCAGTGAGCAGGTCGGTGGGGGGTGGAGGGTAGCAGCATAATCAGACTTCATTTCACACTGCCTGGTAATCCCTCAACAAGGAGCAAAGCCTATTCTGCAGCCTGATGATTGGTCTTTAGCCGCTACATTTCCATGTATTTGTTGCTTGGTTACACGTCCAGTGCTCTCCTATAATCACAGCCCTAATACCATAATTCAATGGAGTCTGGAAACACTGGTTTTAAGTCATTTATTCTGCCATGAAATCAAAATACCTCTGCTATGTATTTTCTTTAATTGTTAAAGGAAACCATCAATCAACAATGTGGATATTTGGGAAAGATTTAGCAGAAAAGGTGCTCATTTTCTCTTTCTTCTTGACGGGTTTCCAGCAATGTCAAGTCACTCATCTCCCACCCTCAGAGGATGTAGTTTGTCAGCCATACATCAGTCCATATGAGCTCCACTTCCTCTTCCAGTTTCACCTCCACAGGAAACAGGAAGTCCCAGCTAGCTTCATTCCCATTCATGCATCAGTCCACACTCTTCTAGAGAGCTCCTTCACATTATCGTAAGAATAGTGGAGTGCAAAGGCTCACATCCATTCCAAAACTAAAGTCGAGTCACATTTAAAGCTGGTGTGAGCACTTTAGCTGAGTTTTCTAGCCTTGCATGACCCATATAGAGCCGTATAAAGTGAACTTTAACAACCTATGTCACCATTTAGCAGAGTTTCTAACGTAAAGTCTCTTAAAATAAAGTCATACAGCGCTTCATCAATAATACATAGCGCAAGATGTTTTGGTGGATATACAGTACTGTATGCCAACAAGAGCTGCAGGCAGGGTGATATGGGCGGGGAATCAAATTTCTATTTTAATATGCATCCTGGATACAGGATTTTTGTCTCATTATTTAAAACTCGAGAGTACACATGATTCAAATTTAGTTTTCCTGATTAAAATTGAATGTTTTTTCATAACATTCAATTCAATCCATGATTCTACTTAAATACTCTACATTTATGAAATAATATCAGTGTAGCATGAACTTACATTTTCTATAAATTTCACCTGCAGTTTGAAAATCCAACCTTTTGTGAGTAGTGTAACTTTCCAACTCTAAAACTCTGTGCATTTGACTCATTTTGACAGCACAATGACATCTTGTATGTATACTCCTGGAGATGTTGTTGCCTAGCAGCATCCCAAGCGGAAAAACTGTACTTCACAACTGCTTTTTTATGCTCCGTTTGGTCCATCACCTTTCAGCAGCATTAAACTTTACAGCGTTGCATCACAAATCGGCAATAGGATATCAACCCACTGACCATTTTCAACGTGTACCATGGATGATTCATCAAAGAAAGGCAAGAAGACATTATTGGCAGAGGCAATGGGAAGAAAGAGAAAAAGGGGCAGAGCACGGGATATGACAAGTCAACACTGGACTGACTTTTACTGGCTGAAAAACTCTCAGAGGAGAAACAGGCTGAAATGCAGACACCCAATTAGCTTCTGTCAGCAAGTTGCTCAGTGAGAAAATCTGCAAAATTTGAGGATGCGGCTTTAATGCTGCCTGAATGGTGTTTTTTCAAGTAAAACATCTCATGTTTTGTCCATTAAACCTTTTTTATGAGTCTTTTTAAATGAACTGGTAAAACAAAATTGATTAAAATAATGAATTCAGATAAGAGTTAAATTTCTATATTACTTTGTCTGTTAATGTCAAATCTTCAAACTTTGATTTTTTTTTCTTATCAACAATGAAAAACTAAGGTGATGTTGAATGTTATCATATCAACACAATTCCTTTTCTATTTTGGTAAAGAGCAGTTCAAGTAACCCCACTACACTTCTATAATTACATTTCTCTGATACTGTACATAATTAAATTAATCCAATCACATATTGTGTTTTTGTTAACTGAGCTCTCCTTCAACCAATTAAATTGTACTAAAAATGTTTAAAAACAGACTTATTATGACTCATTCTTTCAATGTGGTCTGGTGTTTCTTCTTCATTTTCTCTTGAAGAATGTTTTATACGTCCCTGTGGACAAACAAGTCATTGCCTGAGACAGACATCCAAATAAACTTGAACTTAAAACACTGACCCTTGAGCATGTGGCTAACATGTGGCTGAGTTCACGTCACTGCCACTCTGGATCTCTGGGGAGTCTCAGACACCAGTCTGGATGTTTAAAAAAAAAGGGGGGGGGGGGGGGGTCGTGGTATGCTCTTCACAGTCATAACATCCCTGTGGTGGCGTTGACAGGAGTCTCCGGCGCACTTTGGACATTATTTTGCCAGCGAATCAACAAGCACGTCCGGCTAATCGTTGCAGTTTGCAACAGAGACGGGGAGGTGACACAAATCAGAACAGTATGTGAGTGTTTCAGCTGCCTTCATGTACACGCTTACGAGTGTGTGTGTGTGCATTTTTGGTCTGCACTCGTCAAAAACGAGCCCAGTTGCAGAGTCATAAACTTGGAAACACTGCATGGCACACTGACCCATGCCAGTAAATGCTTTTTTCCATGTCTGTCTTTGGTGCATGGATAGACAAAAGGTCCACAGCAGTCTAAGCCTAAAGGCCAGACTGATTAGTGTTTAGGATCACATGCTAACAACACTGCCCTTTACAGTACCTTTGGTTTGTGCTAAACAAATCAAATAAGATAAAGATTATGTATTTTACCTCAAAATCAAGAAAGAAAAATAAAGTGAAAGGCTATTAAGTGTGGATTAACAGAATAAGAATGACCTGTGAAGATCATATCAATGCCTGATGTGTTTCAGTCATCATTGAATATGATTTAATCTCGCAGGTGACATTGGGACAGCAACAGGCACTCGTTGTTCCTGGTGGGAAAACACGCCTCCGCGACAGCACACCAGCACAAGAGGTCTGAAAATAGCCTCTACACAAACAGTACTTTGTAGAAGTGCTGGATGGTTGGACGGCTCTTTGGGACCTGAAGCACCTCTTAACTTCCGCTGTCACCACAAGCTGTGCTCGTGTGCCAGGAGTACTCTGTCTGCACTCTGAAAGGCTTTTTGTAAAAACCCACATGTGGGAGGTGAAATCACATTTTCTCAGCGTTCAGAAAGTACAGAACACAAAGAAAATTTATTCAATCTGTGGAGTATCTCTAGTGGGCATGTGGCAAAAGAACAGAGAAAGAACAAACAACCAGCGAAAAAAAAAAAAAAAAACACTTCATGTCTATCACCCATCAAGAAAAATAGAGTATTGTATTTCAGGATAAAGGCATGGGTGGGTAGACATTTTTTTTTGTACTTTAAAAACTAACTTAATCTGAATCTTTGGACTGTGTTTAGGTGTAAAAGACTTTGCCATGTGCTGCTCACCTCCAGCAGCTCTGAGACAATAGGCAGGACCTCTGGGTTACAGATGTCGATGGAGTCGTCTCTGTAGGTCTTCTTCTTGTAGCGGATGTTTCCCAGGTGGAGGATCGCTGACAGCAGAGAGAAGATCCTGCCGAGGAAGAAATGTCCTGTTCTCACTTTCGCATGTAGATTATCTTGGGCAATTACTCTACCAAATTACATCCGGTAAGGGTCCAAACAGAAAACAGCACAAATTGGAACAGCCCGGGAGAATTCTGTAATCAGTGAAGAGTTGTATACTTTCGTATCGGCAATCTTACTGTTTGCGTGTGGCGGGTAGGAAGCCGACCATCTCCATCGCCAGCTGCAGCCGCTCAAAGTCATGTTTCAGGTCTTCTCCTTCCACTGTGAAGCAGTCCTGCTGATGTTGGGAGGAAATTCACACCGACAGAAAATGGAAAAACAGAGAGAGAAATCAGCACCTGCAGAGTTTCGAATGAAAACATGGCTCACCAGTTTGACATAAGGAAACTAATGGCTGGATCAGCTGTTTCAGTGTCTGTCAGAGGTAAAATAATCAAGTGTTGCACAAAGCAGGGTCTCCTGAAATATTTTACAAACTGAATAAAAGTGACTCTTTTTAACATTAAATCAGGGGTTCGAGTAAAAGAACAGGACCCTATATGTGATTTCTTTTCAAATACTACACTTAAAGGGACTAGAGGCAGGAATAAAAAAAACAAACAAACATGCGTGTCAATTTTTTTTTATGTTAATGGGTGATTAAGCGCTAAATACCAAAAAGAACGTTTCTCTCCGTTGCCTTGTGTGCCGCAAAATGCATTCCAATTCGGTGGCCGAATTTCCCGCGCTGCCCTGCGGACGTGACGCCAAATGACGCTACATCCGCAGTTTTGATTCAGGAGGAAGACAGTCGCGGTAAATTCAAACACTGTAAGCGATAGTTATGAATTCTTCTGCCGTCAGCAAACGATCCTGATCCTGAAAGACCACTTCAGTTTGTGCACGCTCCCGTGACGGCTTGGCTCGTGGCTGCAGTTACCTGAAGCGCCAGTCGCAAGTTTCTTTCTTAATCTCGCCTCTAGTCCCTTTAATGTTTTCCTTCATCAGATATAGATTTGCTATTCATGATTGTGAAATGTGTTTTAAAAATCAGGTAAATGTATTACTTTTAAAGGTTTGTGTTCAAATTGATTAAAACTTTAGTTTGATTTACACCTGATGGCTCATATCCATACTTAATGCAAGCATTCAGTGGGCAATGACATCCAACAAAAAACCACACGCAAAGTCTTCATCAGTCGTCTGAATCAGTTTAGCAGTTAACTGAAGGGTGCAGTTTATCTTATCAGCAGTAAAAGACTGGACCAGCATGCTATGACATCAAGAAAAGCATATAATTTATTATTTACTTCAGTTTTTATTTATTTCTTACTTCAGCAAGTTGCCACTGAGCAGCAGGGGAAACCCTGCTAAGTGAACACGAGCACATTCCTGTGAAATCATGAGACACCCGTATCATACAGTGTTTGTTACCAAGTTTGAGATAAATAAGTGCTGCCATGGTTTACTAAATGAGTGAGCACAATGTTGAGTAAAGGAGTGTGTGGAAGTGTACTTATACAGTCATTTTGCGTCTCCTCAGGCCGTCCGGTCGGTCAGCATGTCTCTGCTCCAGCAGCCTGCCTCTCTCAGGCTGTAATTAGCACATACCACAGCGACCGGCCAGCGAGAGAAGACACGAGAACCTATAATCCACACTCTGGATCTGCCTCTTCTACCATTCAACACTCCTCTGCCTCTCCATTGTTTTCCTTTGGCTTATAAATTGCTGGGACTGCACAGCCAACAATCAGTGTGCCTCTACAGTGAGCCTCTCCTGTTGCAACGACAGCTTCTCCAGCTATGGAGAGACCCGGGAAAAGCAAGTTTTCAAATTGCAGAATATGTTCAAACTCAGCGCCAAGCACCGCAATGTATACAGTGAAAGAAACTGAGAAAATAAAGAGATTAATTTTGGCAGTTGCAAGGGGATGCTTCAGTTGAAAACCAAAACTTTCATCAGTTGAAATAGACATAAAAAAAGCACAAGACAGTCTTCAGTGCAGTAAAGAGCTGATTAAGAAACAGCCTGCTCTCCTTACTTTGTTTAAACAAAGAATCTTTTCTCACTTCAGAGCCTACAATTGCAATTTCATGCCAGTTGCAAAACTTCTGCTGCAAGCTGGCAGTAAATTAAGTTATGCAGGGAGCCCTGACGACTGTGCACATGGAGCTTTTTAACAGATCGTCCCAGGATCCTGCTAATGCTGCAGCTATGTGCACCCAGTCCACACTTAGCTGCTACTTACCATGACTTAGTCATGATTTATGCCAGCAAGACACCGTGGGCGATTATGTGCCAAATACAGCATGCCACCCCATCACTCGACATTCCACACAACCAGAAACCATAGACACCAAAACAAGCACAATACATAAATCCCAAACCACCGAAGCCCAGACTCAAACACCCAACTGCTCATCAAACACAAACATCCACAAAATGTTTGGTCTTTGGGATCTAAAAGCAAATGCTCACATTTTCGTTTTTCAAAAGTCACATTTGTTTATTTTCTATTTTTAGTCACTGACACTGCATCTGGAATGTGTGTGCGCTCGAAACTTTTCAAAGTCCTGGGTGTGTATTTACTGCAGCACACACTGACCAGTGGTAGAGGTCAGAAGTCAAATAGACCCAGAGGGTTGATCAGACGATCAAACAGCTGTCAAAGACTGCCAAACTTTCTCTGGGTCTGTGTGTGAAGACAATGACATCATCTCATGGATAGCGGGGTTACAGACTGATGAGGTCACTCGGTGACCTTCGGGAGAGACAGTGTGTCAGCAAACAGTGAACGCAGACAGCCGTGTAAGGCAAGAATGTGAGTGAGAGGGGGAATGGTTGGGGGTGGAGAGGAGCACAGAGAGGGAGGCAGAACAGCCAAGTTAAAGGAGCAGTTCAACAATCCAAGGAGAATTTTACTTTTTTTTTCTTTCTGTGCAAGAATAAGATGCTTTACTTTCATGTGTTTTGTTGAGAAAGGTGAAATTATCTGAACTGGAATGAACTTGCTGACAAACAAAAGAGCAATTTAAAGTAATTTATGTTTAAAAAGAATAGTTTGTGAATTGCAGCTGGAGGCAATAAGAATTACAGTCTTGTGGAAAAGGAAGTACACCTTCTTCGCATTTTAAAGTTTTATATCTTAATGTTGAGCTTACCAGGTCTTAAAACTAGATAAATACAATACTCAGAGCAAAGTTTGTATCAGACTGATTCTTTTCTTTTTCATTCATTCATTCATTCTGTTGTAGGTTTGCTGTTTGGGATTATTGTCCTGTTGCATTACCAGTCTCAGCTTAAGCCGTCAGAAAGACTCACATTTGACTCTAGAATAATTTTCCATACAGACAGACCTCATGGTCAACTTCAGGACCACAACATGTTCAGATCCTGTGGATGCCAACAAGCTCAAATAATCACCCCTCCACTACCGTGCTTGACAGTTGGTAAGGTAACGGTTTTGCTGTTTGGTTTTCACCAAACGTGGTGCTGTACATTATACTGTAACCAGACTTCTTCCCTCTGGTCTCATCTGTCCAAAGGACATTGTTCCAGAAGTTTAATTGTTTGTTCAGATGCAACTTTGCAAACCTAAGCTGTGCTTTTAAGGTCTTTTTAGAGAGAGAAAAAAAGCTCTCTTTCAAGTACACCACTTGTTAAGTCTTTATCTAGTTGAAATTAAAGATGAACTTTAAAGGTAGAGTCCGACGTTTCCCCCTGAAAATAAACGTTAGACTTGTGCAAGTGGAAAATCGTCTCAAACCCTGCCTTTGGGACTCTACTTGCGTGCCGTAGCGCGCTTGAATGCAGTAATTCGCTCTTTAGCTTTGTTTTGTCGTGTTCGGGACGTTTCTGGGTGGGATTTCTGTTTATATCACCAGCCAATGACAGAATTAAGGACATGACGCCGTGTGGGAATAAGCTCATGATTGGAGCAGACGCCAGTCACTCGAACTCTCGAAGGAAAAAGAAAGAAAGAAAGAAAGAAAGAAAAAACGGTGGATGCACTGAAGAAAAGGTAAGAGCTTTAGATAATGCAAGTTGGAAAACTAGGGCTAATATTAGTTTGGCTTTCACCCGCTTCTGAGCTCTGAAGGAGAGGCTTGAAGCTGAATAGTTTGAAGAGCGAGGTGGCCATTAGCCTGAGAGGGAGGGGCGCTAAGTTTGAATGCTGCTGTTTGCAAACAGAAATGGTGGGGGGGACTTCGGACTCGACCTTTAACATTTAGCATGCTAACTGAGGCCTTTTAAGTCTGACTTGCAGCTCTTTGTTTTTGTGCACTTTTGCCAATTATTAACCTTCTGACCTTGGGCTGAACTTACTGGGATGTCCACTCCTGGGTGGGCTGGTATTAAACCTGGAATTTTTTTCCACTAGTGAAGAATCCTTCTCTCTGTAGAATGATAAAACTCTGATTGTTTGGTCTTACAACCCCTCCCAGACCAGTGGCCAGCAACAATTGCATCTTTAAGATCAGTGATGACTTTCCTCCTTGGCATTATGTAAGCCAACCTCTAAATTATCCAAACCAGCAAAAAATAAAATAAAATAAAATAAAATAAAAAAATCTGATTTTATAGAGGTGGTGACACTGATGATAAATTCATCACGTGCATCTAATCAGCAGCAACTGGCTGCTACTAACCTTCTTTATTCCTATGAAAGCAGCAAGCACTTTTTCACACACTGCTTCTGCATTTCATTCTTAGCTTTTGTTAAATAAATAATGACGAACTGTTAAATGTCACATGCTGTTGTTCTTCTGATGCTGTATTGTTGTCAGTATTACAGATTGAGAAGAAAAAATAAAGTCAGTTACAAAAGGTTTCACTGAATTTTCTCAAACCATTCTTGCAGCATAACTGGCTCAGCATGCTTCAAAAAACTCTATGTTGCCAGTAAACTTCTAGATAAGTGCTTTCCAGACAAGCTGTGAGGTTGTTTTGGATGATTTGACCGATTTAAGAAATCTAAATGAAGTGACTCGCAACACTTTTTCTCCATGTCTGCTCAGTAACTAGTCTGAATTCATGAGACCACAGCTTTTTCAGAGCTTTCTTTAAATGAATCTTGAGTCTGTTTCGACTCTTTTGGGGAATTGCCAAAGTGCTCCAACTCTTCTGTGGATAAAAGAGCTTCACAAAAGTGGAAAACAAAGCCAAAGTCAAGAATGAAATACAATAAGACCGCAAGTTATTTATTCAAACCAATTCTCATGTCTTGTGTGTTTGCTCACCGGCACAGTCAGAGTTACATGATCTCCCGCAAGGAGATACTGAATCCTTTAAACACACACAACAAATCCCGCTGACCAAACATCACACACTTTCAGATGGAGGTTTGCAAGACAGTGGCAGGCTCAAAGACCAGTGAAACACCAAACACACACACTCTTACACAAAATGGACCACACACCTTGCGGGGGAAGTTTCAGGATGTGATCGTCTCCAAAGCCATGTCTAATGACGAAGTTAAGGATACGTCCTAAAAGTTTCCTGCTGTATTCTCAATGTCGTGGCATGTGATGGAAGTAATAGCTTGTCTGAAGCATGTTAGACCCTTGCCCAAATGTCTAAGGTTGCTTCCTTCTTCAATAAAAAAAATCATCAAAAGTATCATCTCTATTGTTTTATATGTTTGTCAGTACTTTCTGAGTACACAAGGGCTCATCTTAACACCCTTCTCCTGTAATTATCAATATCAGTGATGTTGCTAATTTCTTAAAATTACATTGTCATATCATAAAGAAATAAAAAGGAGTAAAATCCTGAACCTTCCCTTTAAAGATGGCAGTTTCCAGTTTTGACATCATCATCCATTTCCCAGCAGCCAATCATTCAAAAGCTTTGTTTGAAGGGATTTCTTTCAGGTGAAAATGTATTTGGTTAATTGACACATACTGTTCTGTTAAACCAAACCAACTGCATAAAAATAAGGAATTAAATGTCTGGTAACTTGTTTCAAGGGAAAAGTTCTACTTCATATAATAAACCTTGTGGGATGAATGACATATTAAGGGATCCCTTCAAACATTTTCAGAGCAGTTTTTCACAGAGCTCAGCCTGGATCGCCTCCATTAGTCCATTTTACTGAAAGCAGGCGGGTGTGAACAGCCAAGAGACAACAAGACCAAGACTGGAACCAAAAAAGCCGGAGTAGCACGACACACCCATGAATACACACACACACACACCCACACGCACCCACACACACACACACACACAAACTGCTTGTCATCCACATGATACTGACCAGCTCACTCTCATAGTAATTGTCCCAGTGAAGTTTGTGGGATTTCTTTGTCATCTGGAAGCAAGGCAGAGCGGGTTAAGAAAGCTAAAATTATACACAAATTATACAAACAATTAAGGGAGGAAAAAGACACATGCTGTTAAAGACCAAAACGTAAATAAATCTCACACAAAGAAAGACAATAAGTAGATCAGTGTTGGTGTTGAATACAACACAACCTCAATTCCTGCACCTCTTACAGCTCATCATCATCATCATCATAATAATAATAATAATAAATAATCCTGCATTTAAAGTTTCACTTATGAAAAAGCAAATTAACAACCTTTTTTCCAAAAAAAAAAAAAAAGGGTTGCTGTGTAAAATGTAAATAAAAACATAAAGCAATGACCTCATCAACACCCACTTTATTCTCAACAGAACATCAAGATCTTAACCTGTTGAAACTTTTACCATGACATGGAAAATATTAACTTATTTGGAGTTTGATGGCATTTACACACCTAAAAAAAGAAGTAGTTTGAGGTTCATGTTTATCATTGTGTAGCATCCTCTTTTAACAACTGTCTGTAATCGTCTGGGAAGTGAGAGACCAGTTGCTGAAGTTTTAAAGAAGCCGTAAAATGCTTTTCAAATGTTCCAAAAGTCAAATATAGGCATTTACAAGCTAAATATGTTCCCATCGCCACTATAGAAACTAATTTGGTGTTAAATATTAGTTTTTTTATGCCTCTAATTTCCAACACGGTAGTAAGATGGCTGACTGAACTGAACCACGAAGCTCTCGACCAATTGCAACATATTTTACGCCCATTTCATGACGTCGCCCCGGAAGAGACACTGATTCTGAAGGGTCACAGAATTGTTTGTAGCACCGGCAGCTCACATGGATGTTATTTGTAAATATTGATGGATAATCGGACTCCGATCGACGGGATAAAACGGAGCAGCCTGTTATGGAGCTGTACGCACTCAACCCCGAGTCTGATATGGAGTTTGAAGTACTACAAAGACCCTGACAAGTAAGTACATTAGCAAACAAATCATAGGCTAATAGCATTGAGCTGAGAGATATTTTTCATTCACTGGTGTTGTTGTCTGTCAATGAGGCGTTTTTATAGTAGTAGTATAATCGATTCGTCCAGTACAACAATTAAACACACGCTGAACGCAACCACATTTTTCCCAACTTGCCGTCCTCTAGAGCATTAAAAAAAAAAAAAAAGCTTTTCTCCTGAACTCTGGACCAAACGTCTTTTAGCTGATGGCTGTTTGTCTCTGAGGAAATCTTCCTACAGGCTGTTAGTTTCTTCCTCAGAGAGTGTGTATAGGTTAGGATTCTCTTTGAGTTTCTGTTGAACAAAAAGGGCGTCTTGCTACGATGCTGCGCATGCGTATTTTACGCCTCGTGATTGGTGCCACCTCGTTGCATATACCGGTGTCAGTCAGTTATTTTAAGGAAGCTACAGCTTGGCCTGAATATTCATATATATTACTCAAATATGCACAAATGAAGAAAAAAATGACTTAAATGAAGTTTTTTTTATGAGGAAATAACACAGTAACATGCTGAAAAGCTCTTAAAAGTCCATTTTTCATGAAAGGGCTCCTTTAAAAGAGATATGCTGTCCCATTATGGTCTGTTGCCGGATTCTATAGCTACTTATGGACCTTCGTTAATGGATTTTTCTTTTCATGATGGCCTGCATCTTATTTTGGGTGAAAGGTCTAAACTGCAGGTAGGCTGGCTCAGCATCACAGATTCTTGCCTGTTTTTAATGCAGTGCCACCTGAGGATCTGGAGATCACAAGCATTTAGTTAGGACCTTCAGCCTTGTGCCATGCGCAGAGAGATTCCTCCCAATTCTATTCATTTCTTGGTAATATCATAATCTGTAAATGGTGCGATTTTGAAAGTTTTTTAAATTTTCTGACGAGGAACATTTAAAAATTGTTTCAAGATATTGAGATCTGCTTTTCCCAGATTGGTTAATCTCTGTCCATCTGAGCGACTCGGCCTCTCTGAAATGCTCCTTTTATGTTATGGATGTCAGTTAACCTAATTAGTTATCAAATGCTTCTGCAATGGTTTATTTCTATTTGAACCAATGACTTTTCCAGCCTTTTGTAACCCCTTTTCCAACTTTTTTTTTTTTTTTTTTTTACATGTTGATGCCATCAAATTAAAAGTGAGCCAATGGCAAGGTCATGGAAATGGTTTCTGTTTCAGTTTTAACATCTAAAATGTAGTTAATGTTTCTACTGGGAATAAAATTTGGGTTTGAGATTTGCAGACCATTGCATTCTGTTTTTATGTACACTTTACACAACTGTTTTGGAATTGGGCTTGTGCCGTAGATTTAAAAGTAAACAAGTTGTTTAGGGGAGTGGTATTCTTTTTGTATATACAATTAAATCAGAAAATTAACAATACTGACACATGTCATTTAACAGCTCTGTCAAATTCAATGCGTGAAATGTTCTCACAAAGCCCCAATAATAAATCAGCACTTAAGGATTTCAATTTCATTAACCTTACTCAGTTTTTTATATCATTGATGGATGCACGTGCACACACACACACACACACATATTCACACTCATACACACAAAGAGGAATAAATATTTCGCTCTTTTATGGCAACACTGGTGCAAGTAGAGAGTGTGAGCGCGCACAAACACGCGACTCCTGGCAATCTCAGCAAACCAAATCAGCACCAGACTGACTCCAGAGTTTTGCAGTTGCCATGGAAACAGAGCTACATGGCAACAGCCAGCAAGAGGGAGGTCGTTAATGGCGTTGTCGTGGGGATTAAGGGGGAAAAATTGGCTTTAAATATGTTACTTTTTAGGGAAAGGAGAAAGAGAGGAACAAAGAGGATTTTTTTCTCTGTTGGCTCCCCAGACTGCTGCTGCACTGTAAGAGGAGGGAATATGAATCTTCACGCATCAGCTGCCAGAACAAACAGATGTACTGCAAAAGATGCACACATGCGTGGGCTTATGGCATGTGTACAAGCATGTACACACACATCCAGCCACGCACATGAGACAACACAGATGCCCATATTGGTGCTGATGCAACCAAACACTTCTGAGCCTTCAGAAATGCTCCAGTTTGGATAAATTAGTAAACAGAAGCAGATGGGGGGAAGGGAGACTGTATTATTCTTCATTTTCATATGAAATCTCATCAAAACTCTATTTAGCTGTTTTTTATCTGTGTGTTTTCTGTGCCGACCTGGTTGAGGTAGTGGTATTCCTCAGGTCGGAGCAGGTGGAAAGCCTTCCTCTCATCTTCACTGGCTCCAGCCAACAGGTAATAAAACACATGGTAGTTCCTGCAGACACACACAAGTTAGATTTATCGCATATATTCTGCAGTTCCCTCATGAGAGAACTCAGGACAGCAGCATTCACATCACTTCTCTCCAACAGCATCTGAGAAAAAAATTCATAGCCATAAAAAACATTCAACAGGGACAATGTCTAAAAACAAACCCGCGATATGTTAGAAATCGGTCAAACCTTCGACTCACATGTCAAGCCAAACAAAATGGTGTGGTGTGTGGGCTGATTGTAATGAGTTGTGATTAGCCGTGACAAAGGTTTCAGCCAGCGTGCTGATATGTTATTCTATTACAGCTGGAAATGAGCTTCATTTCTCTGTGGGAGGATACTTACTGTTTGATGGAGTGATGAAAGTTATAAAACCCGGGAAGGATATTAAAGAACCCCAAACTTAATTGATGTAAGGTTACAAGAATGGCTGCTGTTAGCTAAAATGGGTTAGCTAGGCATTAGAGGTAGCACAGAAAGCTTCATACAGAAAATGCAAGATTTTTTTTCTTGTATTCCTAAATATCTGATGCAGTATCTGTCGCTACTTGTGTTGTACATTTATTTCTGCAGGCTGGTTTGTGACCTCAAATTCACATCAAACATAATAAAAAAAAATCTTTTGACAGTGCTGAATACAAAGTACTTGACCCAACAAAAGTTGAGCCATGAGGCTTTCATACTTGTTTGTGCTGATTGAAGAGAGCTGCCAGACCATCGGTGAATACTCTATTTAGCTAAATCAGCAACTTCAGCTTGCTTTCACAACATCATCATTGGCTAGAGTGGTGTTTTCTACCTTACCAGGTGCCCCTCAAACAAACACACACTTCATTTCAAATACCTGACAACCTCTGCTGTGCTCCCAGAGATGCAACTTTGACCCATTGAATGGGCTATGCACAACTCCACTACTTCCTGAACTTAAACCAGCTCCTTTGTTTCCCGTCTTTCTGTACTGGACAAACTGATTAATCCAGGTATGTCTCGCCATTGTCGTCGTGGTTACTGAGGTCAGGCACAACTGGATTAATCGGTTTGTCCTGTAATGAAAGACAAGACACAAAGGAGCTGGCTTCAGGAAGTACTGGAGTTGTACTGTAACCCACAACAGAAAGCACTGAGTCTAGCGGTCCAAGTAAGATTGTTGCACCTGCTGTTATGGCTGACTGCTAGAAAAAATGCTGTACAGTACTTTTCAAATGTAGTAAAATACATATTTGATCATTTATGGGGTTTTCTGAAGTACTGATAAGTAGTCAGTGCCTGTTGCAGCCAGCTGCATTTGGCAGTGGTTGGAGTGCTCTCAGTTTTGGGAGGAAACAGCTAAGCTAGCGTAGTTAGCAGCCACCCAGTACAGGACAGGAGGAGACGGAGAAGGATTTTACCATCTAACACAACTCATACAGTACCTTATAAGCTAAAAGCCATTTCAGTGAACACTGTATTGAGAACATTTTCACTGGTTAAGTTTACAGCTGGACATGAAGTGGTGTAAATTCACAAGATAACTGTTGCTCATACTGCTTTCTTTCTTATATTGTCTGAGTTTTTTTTTCATGTATTAAATTTACTAATTTACAAATTTTTTTTTTTTTTATCCATTTCCTTTCTATGCAGGGTCAAACAGAGGTAACAGATTTTAGATTTGAGATAGTTTGCAGTTCATCATCAGCTGACCTGCTCTCTCACCTTTGTCCTTTTGGTCTGAGCAGTCTGGGAGGTCCTGTCTTTCGTTTAGACCCTATCAATATGGCCACCAGGCCCTGTCACCAGGATGAAACAAAACCCCCAGGCCAATCAGGGTTAGAGAGATTAAATGACCTGTGGTGCGTTTTGGACCCCCCAATTATTGTAAATCCATTGCGCTGGAAGGATAGATGACTTTATTTTTATCTTCTACCGTAATCTGAGAGAATTATGAATACAGAGATAGCTAATGTTTCTGTGTGCTTGGAAGAAAAATGATTGTTGGAATGTGAGAGCAGATGGAGTTTATGTGCATGCTCAGGGCCAGTGAGTTGAATGAGATAAACAAGGTTTATTCAAAGGTATTGGTGATTACATTTTTGAGTAAAAATTAGCATAGAGTGTTGTTGTTACACTGACCAAGAAAATTGGTTTTTCTGAAACAAGTAACCATCAGTATACCAGAAAGTTTTTCCTTAAAGGAGTGATGACATAACAGTAAAAAACTAGTTTATGTTGTTGGCATTACTTTATATGTAACATATGCGCCGCTTACTTGATAGTGTGCTCTTATTGGAGCAATTAAATTACGTAGAATGATAGAACTACGTAGAATGATAGCCTGCTGTCTGATTCAACTGTTTCTGAGCAGAGAGACAAAGCTGACAGACCATAAACAGGAACTTTGATTCTCACTCTGGACATTCACATGGCCTCATCAGTGCACAATAGATCATATTATACACCCAAAACCCCAGAAAAGTGAAATTTGATGTCATGGCACCTTTAAGCAAGCTTCCCCTACCTGATGACTAAACAGAAAGATGGGCAGCCTCTGATAAAAATCTGATCCTTAAGAAAAGGATGGAAGCCTATTTTAGATAATCAAAGTTTACAAAAAAAAAATTGAAAATGGATACTTCAGTATCAAGTTTCTAATTAAGTTAACATGAGAGCGCAGATATGGATTTAATATCTCATATCTCAAACAAATGGTAATATTTGCCCTCAGTGCTTCAGATGTCTTCCTTTAGACTATCTATGGTTGCACCATGTCACCTTAAGTTATTTAAAGCTCATTTTTAAATCTTTAAGAGGTCCCCCCCCCCCAAGAAGTTTCATTTGACAAAGAATTGTGGAGGGTATTAACCACATTACAGTGACCAGATCATAGTTTTGTAACTCATCTAACTCATTAAATGTGCAAACAATGAACTGATCAGTGCCCTGTCAAACCTGACCAAAGTTCAATCCATAAAATTTAAATAATTACATGAATAAAAGGGAAATGAGGAGGAGTATTTTGTGCCATTCTCTTCACTCACCTCTCATTGTGCTCCTGGTACACCAGACGCGATTTCTCCAGCAGATACTTTTCTACATATGCTCTGGAAATAAACAAACATGAGGTCAAAAGAGTCTGAAGAGGAAGCTGCTGATGCTCTGACTAGAAATCATCTGATATGAAAGAGCTGTCTACACCACGAATAATTACTATAATTAGAGCGATAAAGATGTAAGCATCCACACACGGGTGAGAGAAAACATTTTGTAAACAGAGAGCACGCGCCACTTGTAACCAGGCCCCAAAATGGATTTGGATGACCTGCTGCTGCATGAGAAAAAGGAATAATTCACTGACTAAAAACAAAATATAGCGCATTTGAGAAATAATACAAGGACAAGAGGAGTTACAGAAATACGGCTGATCCAATTAATATTTTCTGGATGAGTTAACATCACTCAAATAGAAGAAAACTAAGCGACTATATTAGCATAAGACTGTGTGTCATAGGTGATATAATTCCCTTTTTATGTTTCATTTTCAAAACCAGTCTGGGTGGTCTCCCTCCCATTAAACTGATCCTTAATGGACACCAGTGATATCTTTAGGCATGATTGTTGCCATTATAGTTGTGATGTGAACTTAAACCATTTACATTATTTGGAAAAATATACACAATCATCTTTTTATGGTTTGTTGTTACAGTATAGTAACTCTTCTTGATGTGGATGGCCCTTAAAGATTATTTAACAACAGTTTGGTGCCTTTGGTTCTCAGTGTATTTCTATCAATACTTTATTACATTTTACATTCATTAACACAATATTTGGCAAGATTTTATATAAACAGGTGGAAAAGGTTTTATCTATAAAATCATAACATATTTTTTACTGATTTAAACCCATTACATTTAGGAGATCCCATCATTAACTATTCAACCTAATTAAACCGTTATCAACTCTTTTATTGGGAGTGGATGCCCAGTGGTAGGTGTGGGTTTGGGCGCAGAGGACCTGGGTTCAATCCCCCGACACGACTCCTGGGTGAACCACTGTGGACCCTGAGCAAGGTCCTTAACCCCCCACCACTGCTCCCGGGGCTTTAAGTAGCAGCCCACTGCTCTCTGATACTCACAGTACAGAGATGGGTAAAATGCAGAGCCCTAATTTCCCCTCGGGGATCATACCAGTATAAAAAAAAAAAAAAAAAAAAAAAAAAAAAAAAAAAAAAAAAATTATGGCTTATACCCTGTATGTTTCCCTGTGTTGAGTGTGAGAGTGGGAATGTATTTATTTCTAAAAATTGTTTTGTTAGTAGGTTTTTTCAGGGTGTTTCTGGGAATGTGCTGCTCACCCCCTGACAGTGCCACTCTCCTGATAATTGACCTGGATGAATTTCCCAAAGCGACTGGAGTTGTTGTTGTGTGCCGTCTTAGCATTCCCAAAAGCCTGAGGAGAGAAAAAAAAATAATGTCATAATGATTTCCAGGTACATGAAGGTGTTGTACCTCCATTCATCTCTCAGTTACAAATGCAAAGCTTTTCATAACTGACCAGCTATCAATAATATTCTGCTCCTTTTCTGTTTAGGTAAATGTCTCAGACTGCAGGTTCTCGCCAATATTGAATATCTACATGCAAGGCTCACGATGGGACCTGAACCCTGAACCAAAGTGAAAAAAATGTGTTAGGAGTGGATGGAAAGGCTACAAATCACAGCACTGTAACAGAGGTCAGGAGGCGCAGGGAGGGGGCCGTACGAAACGCACACACAAATACACAAACGCATGGTTAAACTCACACTCAGACACGTCAACCATGAACTAAACTGCCAAATTCCTGTGAAGGCAAACAGTGCAGAGCTGAAAACAGACACAGTCATTACTTGTGGAAGTCTGTGGGCATTTCTGCGAACAGAGGGAGCCCATCATTAGGGGCCCCTAGAGGACTCATTCAGGTTTGTATTAGGAGTCTGATGGGCCCCACTGGGCTGAGCTGGTTAGGTAGAGAAAAAGAGCAGCAACAGGGAGAATAAAAGGCACATATGGGAGAAACATAGGAGAGAGGGGAAATATCTTTTGAGATTAAAATAGAGCTAAATAAGAAAGAGTGAAGCAAATAAGAGGGGGCAAAGTAAAAGACTAGAAGTGATCAGATGCAAAGAATTTAGATGAAAAGACAAATTGAAAATATCAAGAGAACGAGATGTGGAGAGAAATAACCCAAGATGGAAGTAAGGCCAGACACAGGAGAAATTAAGAAGAATATCTGAGGAGATGAGAACAAGTTGAAAAGGGAAAAAAAGCTGGTATGAAATATTAGAGAAGAAGACAAATGTAGTTTCATATGAAGTGGTGAAATTTCAAGCAGATGTAATCAGTACTGTGGAGTAATGATGAACGAGTATTTATGGTAAGAACCAGCGGAAAGATAGTGGGGGGAGAAAAAGAAGCTCAGAGAGAGGTGGGTGTTGGATAATTGATTGTGGCTGCCGAGTCAATTAAACAGCTCTGGAATAACACGGTTAACAAAAGTAGAAAAAAATCCTGCAACTGAATCAGGCTTTGATCTTAGAGATGATTCATTCAAAAACACCCCCGCCACAAACACACACCGCCAGCCTGACACACATTCAACAAG
Organism: Atherinomorus stipes; assembly: GCA_023101725.1. Lineage (NCBI taxonomy): Eukaryota > Metazoa > Chordata > Actinopteri > Atheriniformes > Atherinidae > Atherinomorus > Atherinomorus stipes. The sequence continues at coordinate 76,426 of JALJCO010000434.1, forward strand.
ACAGCAACGGCAAAACAGCCAGAAGGAGAAAGAAACAAAGCAAGATTTGAGGTTGATGTTTCTCTCCTTTTTCTTAGTAAAATCCAAAACTCAGTCAATCCCTTCATTCCACTTCTGCAAAATTGATCATTTTTTCCCTCCCTCACACCCTTATTAGGACATATCGTGTGTCTGTCTTGCTCATATTATTAGATTGAGACACGGAGACATGCAATTGGACCGCCACAATCCAGAATGTAAATCGAAACTGCAATTCACATAATAATGACATAGCTTTCAACCTCCATAATTTCAGGATATAAGAGCTGTTCTGTGGCAAAATATTTCCAGTTTGGACTTTTAGGGGGAAATCCACTTCCTGAAATGATTGAACTTGAGCATGAAATGATCAAGCCAGTAGTGGTGGAAAACACGCTGTGTGGAGACAATGCATATTAGAATATGTATGTTTCTATTTGCATGTGTGTTATGTGTGTATGGAGTTTGTCTATGTTCTGTCTGAAAGAGAATAATGAGGAGAGCGGCAGTGTCTGGATGATTTAGTGGTGGACTCTGCTGCACGGCCATCGCCTGCTGTGACCACAGCACAGGAAAACACACACTGTGAATGGGGGTGCATATGTGTAAAAGTGTGTGCAAAATATAAGCACATGTGGATGGAGCAGAGGTGAGGAACAGTATCATGTTTAGTTAGTTTCTAAACCTGACATGTAAAAGTCAGACATGTGCATGGACTCAACATTACCTGGAGGAGAAAGTCGTGTTCCATCTCAATACTTTCAAAACTTAAAAGTGATTGACATCTCCTGATTGTGTTAAATGAGTTTTTAGACCAAATAAATACCACACAAGCTAGACAGAGAGAAGGATGTAGGTTAAAGAAGATTATCTATATTTGGTCTGTTTTATTGTAATTGATCAGTTTATAATAATAGTACATACATACTGTACAACGTGATGACAGAAACTGTACAAAAAAAGCTTTCATGTTCTGTGTCCTGTATTGAGAAAGCTGGAAGGATAGATACGCTTTTTCTCATACAAGACTAAGCCTTTAAAGACTAGACTGTCTGATATTATTTGCCAAATAGAATCCAAAAGTTTGAAACTTAAGTGCACTTCAAAAAATAAGAGAAAAACCTTACCGCACCATTTGCACAAATTAAAGACTGTGCTTAGGTGGTCATTTGTAAGACTTTATGTTGAAGCAAATTCTCTGACCTGAAGGCTTAATCCTACTATGACAGTGTGCATGTGTCTCTATGGTTAAGTCTAAAATTTAAACTAACACTATGCTAATGTATGCTTATGCACTGTGATGGCCC
>JALJCO010000436.1:1954-52767 GCA_023101725.1 Atherinomorus stipes
AAAAAAAAATTCCAAAAAAAATTCCAAAAAAAAAAAGCGACTAACAAACACACTTGGGTTCTTGGGCTGATTGATCAGCCCGACCCCATTTTCTGGCGACGACTGCGACGGTCTGTCCGGTGTGTCTCTGCCCATAAAGCTGAGGCTGGGGAGGGAACTGTGAATCTACCAGGTTGGTCCTGCTTATGCGCTGCATTAAAAAACTCACAGTCTGTTTTCTGAAATGCCACAAACATCTTCTATGCTGTTTTTAATCTTACGCTATTTACAAGTCCATAATCAACTGTGGCTACATTATTTGTTTGGCAGAAAGTTATCAATAATTACAATCAGATTCCTGAGAAGACAAGTAAAAAAAAAATGTTGCAAAAGACTTGGAGGAATACCTGGTGGCTGCAGCCGGCGGGGCTTTACTGACACAGTCAGGTGCATACTTCACACTGAAGGGCCAGAGCTCCAGGGTGTAAATCACTGCACAAAGAAAATGAACTCCACCGCGTCCGGTACCATCTGGAAACTGTAGAGCAATAAAACCAACTGGAACGTTTCTTTCTGTATTTCACTCTGGCAAGTAACCAAATATTTAATAGGAGTTGAATAACTCTGCTGCCAACGGTAAACCCTCCAGACTGAGAGCACCAGGAGACTCTCAGGAAAAGGTAGGAAAAGTTGATTTATTAATGCTGTTAGACCTGAACTGTGTGCACCAAGCTCATCCCATATGTGTGCAACTAAATAATACTGTACCATAGATAATTAAAAGTTTATTAGAAATCTTTGGGTCAAAAAGGTTTAAACTGACAAATGTTTTAAGCTGGAAAGTGATTCTGGTACCGGGACGTTTCTTACCTTAGCTGGCCTGTAATATCTGTAATATCTGAATGTTTGCCAGGTTGAAACTTGGCACAGCAAGCACACAAAGACTGCACCGTGGAGTTTGTTTGTGTCTCTGAATCATCCATTTGACTTTTCATGATGAAAACAGAGCAGGACACCAGAGGACTCCGTATTTTGCTTGTAGTGTGGCACTATGAAACTGTGACTGGAAAGGGGTTTCTCTGTGTCAGATCTCTCAGGTCTTCCGGATGTGGAAAGCTAGAGCGAGGAAGTTTAGCTCTTCATGGAATATTTAGTGTGAATGTTTCACATCGTGTTGGAGATGTGACATGTACAAGGTGTTGTGCCTCCTGTGTGCATGCTGACAGAAGTTGAACTCATCCTGGGAATATTCCTCTGTCAGAGATTTAATTTAACTTCACCAACTATGTTTGTTACAGAACTATGAAACGGGTACAGTAGATGGAAACAATGCCACAAAATAATCTACCTACAGTTTTTGTTTGTAGGATTTCTAGCCATCCAGCGGATTTGCAGACTTTATTTGAACATCAGGCAGAGTCCTTTTAGAATGAGATCCTAAAAACCATGATGTAAGCATAAAACATGAAAGCATGGATCCATCCTGCCTGAAATTAAAGGTGCCATAACATCAAATTTCCCTTTTCAAGGGTTTTGGGGGTATAATATGATCTGTTGTGCTCTGATGAGGTCATGTGTAGAGTAATTGGGACAACACCTCCCTCATGGGAACACGCAAAATTTAGGCATAAGGCTAAAGAAATAGGAATAAGGGACGTGTTGGGACAGCCTCTTATTCATTTTCCAATAACTGAGAGAAAATACATTTCCTTTACGAATTTAAGTTTGCTGCGAATTAATATAAGTGATGAAAATTTAAATCAGTTAAAAAAAAAATAACAGAAAAGAACAATGATGCTATAATGTGGGCAAGAGTAGATCTGGTTATTATTATTTTTTTGTTATACTTGTATGATCCCCGAGGGGAAATTAGGGCTCTGCATTTTACCATCTCTGTACTGTGAGTATCAGACAGCAGTGGGCTGCTACTTAAAGCGCCTGGGGAGCAGGTGGTGGGGGGTCCACAGTGGTACACCCAGGGGTCGTGTCAGGGAATCGAACCCGGGTTCTCCGCGCCCAAGCCCACGACGCTACCACTGGGCTATCCACTCCCGAAATTTAAGCAACATACAAAGCTGAATAATACGAGTGTTCTGCACAAGTCCAAGAAATTTTGCAAGAAGTTTGAATTGAGCCAACAAGGACCAAACTCATTATCATGAAATCTCCTCAGATAAACCAAGTCTGATTTAAAGTTGTACTTCCGTGGTCATTTCATTAATATTTCTGTGTTCTCCATTATTATTGAATGCATTCTGCATCGTTTCTGTTTAAAAAAACCTTCTGGTATCTTTGTATCCAGCTGTATTTGTATACTAGAAGAGAGGCTTGTGGTCCAACGGCAGCTTTTCCGGGTCCTTCTCATGAATTTCCGTCTGATTGGCTGCCTGCCATCAGTGTATGAAGGAAGTTCCGCCCTCCGCTCTTATTTCGTTACAGACAGGAAATAGAGCCGACAAACAAGTTTGTTCCGCCATGCTAACAAACAGTTAGCTAATTAGCTTCTCAACTCCGAAGCTACAGTCGTGCCGTCTTTACTTCTAGTGTGTAGTGGAGGGTTACCTGCCTTCCAATGGACAGATAGAAACCCCACGTGGGATACGCTATTTGCAATGTGACGTAGAAGTGCGAGGCTGTTCCCGATTCGCTCTTTTCTTCGTATTGTTTCTCTGATGAGGAAGCACAGCCGACTGGGGGGAACGCAACGCTAGCAAGTCAGCATGTGTAAGTAAACAAGGGGAAACCCTCCGTATTTCAGAAGGAGCAAGTTAAACGGGTTTTCAGTGGAAGGAGGCCTTTAACACCGAATAACAGTTTACACTTGGATCATTTACGTTGTTGGTGCAAATATGATTTTGCTTTAAAACGTTCTCACTGTGGCTAGTTTAGCCTGTCGGTCACATTTCATACTGATAACTTGTTCGTATAAACACCAAAAGTTTCAGAAGGACTTGAATGAGGTGATGAGATTTGTACGAAGAATAATGATAAGATGTTTTAATCATGTTATTTTTTAAAAACATACAGTACATTTAACCGACTGATTTAGTAAATCAGTCGGGACCTCAAGGTCCCCCCAATTGGGGGACTTTGAGACTCACTGCAGCAAAAGACGCACAATGTTGCACTAATTATGTAGCAATGTAGCCATACCATACAAACAGGAGAAACTGTGCTACAAGCACATATAAGTCATTTTAACATACACCAAGCATATTAATGTTTAAATATCAAAATCTAAATAAGGTCAGAGCATCCACCCACTCTGCACATTTCCATCGCTACCTCTCTGATACTTCATGGTAGACAAACAAACAGCACATCACATGAAAGCTAAGATCCTGACGATTTCAACAGTACCACTATTATTTCTCTACGACAAAAACTCAGTGAACCAGCAGCCAAAGAACACAAACATAAACAACCGCTTACTTAGAATGACTAACAGAAATTCTGTCTCACACACTTGAACAAAAGTCCCAAGTGTTCCCGTTATTATGACGCCTCAGTGACACTTAAATAGACCTTGTAGATGCAGAGATATACTCTATTCATTTTGGGTATGTCATTTTCAAGCAGAAACCTTAAATAGAGCTATAGAGCTTAAGAGGTTAATTAAAAATGTTCATTTAGTCAGTAGTTATGACCCATGCTGGAGAGGTTGCTACTAAGTTTTATCATTTTCCTCCTGCCAGCTATGTTTGTTATATATTTTCACTATAAATAGCTGCTACATAAAAAATCTCATCTTGATGTAAAACTTAATAAACATTATAAACAGACTTGAAGAAAAAGCAGGTTTGTTTCTCATGATGAATGTGGCTTTCTATCATCTCCAGTCCGTCCATTCCCGTCTGACGCATCTGCAGACCTTTCCCTGTAAACCCTACATTGTGTAAAAGCCAGTAGATCAGCAGTTTCTGGAAAACTCGCTTTGTGTTAACAAGCAACTGAACAGTCTACTTGTGGCTGGTTCACTCTGACGTGAAGGAAAAACAAACTGAAAGCTCTTGACACCCTGACTATAAATACTAGATGACGTTTGTGTCAACAGATTGTCCTAAATGCCACAGAAGACCTTTAGCTTAGAAACTCCATGGAAACCAACTTTCTGCTTGCTGAACTTCACACATTATACTTTCATAACAGCCTCGCACTCACAGATTTAATGTATAGAATAATAATAGATAATAAGAGAATAATATAGAGCTTCAGGAATTTGTGAATAGGCTTTTCTTATTTGAACTAAAGGAATATACGCGTCTATTCATGATGGCTTCATTATGATCCACGCATCCATTTCACCTCTCTCCTCCTCAAGGTCTGACATTTTTAAATTAGTTGTATCCACTCAGTGACAGTAGAAACATATGGGAAACATGCAGTAAAAAGCATTCGAGCTAATACTACTATGCACAATAAACAGAACTCATCGGACTACATAAAGGAAACATCCAGTATGTGTGAAAATTTTATTTTTCTTCTGTAATTTTAAGGCAAAGTTATTATTTCAGTCAAATTCTCTTTGGCCGCAGCTTGTTTTAGCTTTCAGTCAGTTTCATAATCCACACAGGGGGGTGAATAATTAAAGTAAAGCACAGCATTTAGCTTATTTTTAATCACTGACTGAAAAATAAAATTTAAAAATTAAAGACAGCACATGTTAAATGAGCTTATTTGGTCCAAACTCCAATAAATTAGTCAGAAATAAGGACAAAACTATTTTTAATTTAAATGTCTAAACAGCAATTATGTCCAGTTAAAAAAGATTGTGTGTGTTTCAGATTTTTAGAGGTGGTTGAACTGCATGCTGCGTTTGTGCAGCGGTGTGCATGCAGACAATCGCTCACAACACGAACAGAAAGAGACAAATGTGCACAAATGGTTTAACCTAAATTGTTTTTCAAAAAAGAGAAGAGGAAAAGAAATTTCACTAATAGAAAAAAAGACAAATGTGCCCACAGTGGACTAAAAGAGTCTTTTAAGAAGTGTATATTTTATTTTAATGCTTCGTCTGTACCCAGCTGTTTAATATTTTATGTAAAGCACTTTGAATCGTCCTGTACATTAAATACAAATAAACTTGCTTTGCCGTCAGACAAATACAATGGCTTTCATCACCTTCTACTCCTGCAGGTAAAAAGTAGCGGAGTCTCAGCTTTATTTGGCTGAGAACACCCATTAAAATACTGGATCAAGGACAACAGTTTATCCCGATATTCACGAGCTTGCTGAGATATTAACAAGAGAGGTATTTAAGAAAAGGAGAAAAACAGATTGAAGTGTAACTTAACTTAATTAAGAAATATTTGAAATAAAAATGAACCCTCCAAATGCTCAATTGCAGTGATAGATAAGACAAAGTGTTTACAAGAGGCAACTAAAATAACCAAAAACCTTTTAACTTTGTCTGATCAGTGTGGGAAGCATCATGTGACCTTCGTGTGATAAAGTGCACATTTTTATATACATTTTTCACGAGTGCATTGGTTTTTGTTGTATTTTCTTAATTATATTGATGTGTTAACATATTTCATATTTGTCCATCCGACTATCATAGTTTTTGCTGTGATTATAGATAATAAAACAGTTTTTGAATAACTATTTTTCTGTCTGTGAGCAATTGTCACATAAACATGCAAATTATAACTAGCATTGATTTAACCCTCATACGCTCCCTAAGAAAAAGTTACGTTCAGCGTCTTAAGGCCACATTCTGGCCAATGGCCGTTAATGGCCTGTAAATATTCTCTAAAAATGAAAAGTTGCCATTTTCTTTCATGGCTGTCATCACAGACTTCTGGCCGAACCATCAATAGCAAATAATCAATGAGTCTTACAATTTTAACCCTTTAAATTCCACTTTGCATACACCGTGCTCCAACTTCCAAAAACTGAAAATGGGGTTAAAATAAATGTGATTATTGCTAAATAATTTTTTCTGTGCAGGATTATCAGAGCCCTGGAGTATTTAAAAAAGGTATAAAAATTTTTTTGATGCATCATCACTTATTGTGTTACAGTGGTTTCTTTTTAAAAAGTTACGTTAAGCTTCTTAAGGGCACGGCCTGGCCAATGAGCCTGTAAGAAAAAAAAAACCACAAAAAAAATCAATGAGTTTCAGGATTGATTTTAAGGTTCCCTTTTTAAATTCCAGTTTGTACACTCTTTGGCCCTCTTATTTATCAGACCTTCTTTTAAATATGAACCCTCGCGGACTCTGAGGTCCTCTGGACGGGCTTTAAAATTCCTAAGGGAGAAAAAAAACACGGGGGGGTCATCTCCATAATGGGTTCGTGGGGAAAGCGCGGGGCCCTCAGGGTGAGAGACTGTTGATGTTTTTAAGAAGAGGCTCAAGACCTTTGGCTTTTAATAAAAATGGTTGTCTGATTTTTATAGGACCTACGTGATGATTTATTAAAAATGTTCTTATCTGTCCATTTTTTATTTTTCTCGTCTTACGATATTCAAAATGAGTCCTATTTGTATAAATTCCTTTTGGATACAGCTGATTAATTTATCGTCATTTAAATGTCACGCCCAGCAGTTACGCCCTTAAACAGTGCATAATGATGAGGCTTCACCCGGCGAGGAGTTGAACCTGCTGGTATGGAGAGGACAGATTCTGCCAAAAAAGAAACTTTTGGAAGGGATCCAGACAGAATGGGCCTCATTTGTGGTTTAGGTGGGAATGGATCTAAAGATATCGTTTGGCAGCTTAAAAACCAGTGTCATGCCAGACGGTTTTCACAGTTACTGTTTTTAAACACTGCACTTAGAAGAGGATCAGTCAGCCTCGCTAGCTGTTGAATTGGGAGGGGTTGAGTGTGTGATGTGTGTGTTTTGTGTTGAATCTGGGAATGTGAGAAGGTTGTTTATATTAAAATACATATTTTTTATTCAATGAAAGATTGTGTTATATTAATAAAAGTCTCAATCTAGGCCTGCTTTATATGGTTTATTTGTTTTATTAGCTATGAAATTTAATAATGGCCATCACTCCGCTGGCCTAACAATAAATAAAAAAACAAAAAAAAAAAAAAAAAAAAATTGGTTTTAAAAATTTTAACCCTTTAAGTTTCCGTCACACAATTCTTTACCCACTGGGTAAAACTGAAGAAGTGGTCAAATATGAAAAATAGCCAGCAAAAGGTGGATGCCATTCCTAAGTATACAGAGCAGACCTAAGCATAGATTATAGCAACCACAATTAAAAAAGCTCAATGAGAAGTTGTTTCAAGATAAAATGCAAAAAAATGTGGGAAAAGTTCCAGTTTGAACTGGAATGGCAGCATTACAGAGAGGGGAACTAAATTCCCTGCAAAACAATGAGCTAAATAATTAGCATGTGATCTGACTGATCACAATGATGGGGAAAGAAAAAAACACCACAATTACAAATTTGAGATCCTTTCATGCTCAAATAACCTCACATGAAAGAGGAAAAAAGATCTTTTACTTCAGTGGATTGTTCAGCATTTTTGAGTGTTTGAAGGACTCTGATTGGCTGAAATAACATTGAAGTCTCTGGTTTCATCACTAAGATAAAAAGCGGGGGGGGCTCCTTCTGAGTAAATGGTCTGATGTCATGGAAAACAGTTTAAACTACATCATTGAAGTGTAGAGCAAGTGTGTGAGGAGAAAAAATGTTCTCCTAAACATTTATTCTGGAATAACATTTGATTCTAGAAAGGTCCTTTTCAATGCAAGTCAATGTGGCACGGATTGGCTCTAAGGAGGAAATGAGGAGGATTTTTGTTAGAGACCTTAGAGAAAGAGTTAGACACCCCATCTTCTAGAAGATCATGAGTCAGACCAGAATACACACCTGGACCAAGTTTTATGCTGTTTGCATTGGTAGAAAAAAAAGTAACAACATAAAAGGTCGTTCACCCCCCTTCAGAAAGCAGAGGTAAGGCATGTTAAAGTCTGCAAACCTGCAAATTACCTTACCCACGACACGTGATTTCCACAGTAAAACTCAGTCAAACACATCAGCCCATGTACACTGCATTTCCCATTTATGTGTCAAATTCCCAAATTTCTCTAAATGTTTGTGCCGTTTTTGTGGAATCCGGCAGCCTGGAGAGAAGAGTTGCAGCTGCAACAACAGAAAACCAGTCGTGCGGTGATTGTCTTTACAGAGTTAGCACTCAATACAAACTTACTTTGTTACTTATTAAAACGAAGCCTCTGTTCAGGGCTGCAGGGGCTAACTAAACTTGTTTACACTCAATTAGCGGTGTAAACGTGACTTAGAGTAATTTCAAGAAGGTTGTGTCTTTGCTATAGACGAGTTCTGCATGTCTTTATAGGACAGACTTGAGGGAGCTGAGTTACATAGAAATAAATGGTCTTTTTAGAGGGAAAGAGTGGGTGCTTTCAGACTGTAGGAACCTTCTGGAGTTCCTAGAACCTGTTCAGGAACCAGGCCATTATTTTGCCGCATTCAGACATATAGGAACTAGAGACCTCATCACTCATTTCTTAGAACCTTTTTAGCTCCTACTCCGAGGCAGGGTCTTTTTGGGGGTCCAGGAACTGAAATACGTAGATGTTTGGTGATTGGTAGAACTAGCAAGCCCCGCCCCTCACGTTATCTCTGTTTCTTCTAGTCCGCCATATTTAAAAAGTCCCACAGTTGTTTACCTGTTTAACTGTTTACTGAAATCGTTATAACAACAAGAACTAGTTCTTGTTGTCGTCGGCTTAAGACACAAAATTTGCTGACAGCATCCAGTGCCCGCAGCTTAATACATGAGTGCAGCTTCAGATTGCTTAAGATGCTAAGACATTGATGTGCAGAAAGGGCGCGCTGCTTAGAAAGCGCTGGCGGGGGCTGGGTAGCTCCAATAGGAGTGTACCAATTCATTATTAAATCCATCACAATGGTACACGTCCCAAATCCAGAACTATTCTGAAATGTCCAAAAGCAATTATTTTATACTGATTTAAATACAGCTGCAAAGTGTGGCAGTAGAATCTGCGGCTGCCGCGCGGACACGTTAGTGGACGAACCGTCCACTAACGTGTCCGCGCGTACTTCAACAAAAGGTAAACAAGATATTACGTGATACAAATGAGCGTGATGATGGAAAGCTGGTAAGCAGCTTTCATAATAGCTTTGGATAAAAGAGATGAGAAACCTTAGTTTTGTATCAGATGATCTGGGGCATAAATGTGTGTCTGTCTCAGACGATTGCATCAAACATGGTTCCTATTAGGGGTGTGCCAAAATATCGATACACTGAAATATCGCGATATTTTGTGTTGGGAAATATAAATAAAAAAATAAAAAGGATGAATGAATTTTTTAAAAAATTCTGGGGGAATTTGGAAGGGGAGAGGTGGGGTGTGGGGGGATTTGTTTTTCTTTTTTGGGTGGGTGGAAGGAGGAAAGTCCTTGAATTGGAAGAAATTTTGGGGTGGGGGGGGGTTAAAGTAAAATATAAGAGGGAAAAAGTAAAAATAAATGGGGTTCAGGATGACAAAAATGATATAGAGAAAAAAAGAAAAAAAGATATATTATTATATATATTCTATAAAAAGAAAATATTGGTATTATTTATTATTTTTTTTAATATAAATAATGAACTATGTAAATATATGAAAAAAAATATTAATTAATACATAAATATATAGAAAGATGAAGAAAAGGATTTGGATAAAATAAAAATATATTTGAATCACAGATTATTGTATATGAAAGGAAGTGTGGCGCTGTTCCTATCAAGGTCCTCCCTTATAAGCCAGGCTGATGGGGAAGGTAGTTCTGATAACTAAACTCCAGACGGGGAGTTCTAGGGAACTGATCCTTGAACCTCTCTGTCCGAATGCGCCTCATGAATCTATGGTGCATGGCTCCTGCTAAGAATAAGTGCTTTTTGGTGTCTCCCCCCCCCTTTTTTTTATTATTATTATTGTTAGAAAATAAATAAATAAATTCTGTGATGTTCAGAGTTCATTTTTTTGTAAAACAAAGTCGTCATTTTAATGTTTGCTACTGATCTCAGCCGTACGACAGCCCTACAAAATGCTATTAGATTATATAAAAATGTAATTCTAAAATTTGTGAAGAGAGACTTTCTTACAAAAAATTGTGGCATTCGCACAAAACAGCCAAAATAACAGTAATGTTTAGAGGAAAACTTTGCCTGCATGAACAAAATATAAATAGTGATGTATAGTTTAGTGAACTGTTTGTATTCTCAAAGTAGAGTTCCAGATCGTCAGGTTGAGCCTGGCTAAAACCAGAAACTGGTCTAAAATTTAAAGTCGTAGTATGAAATAATCTAATAATAAAAAATATTATTTTTGGGTGGGATTTGGAATTTGGGAATGTTAGTTGGAACAAAAGAGAAAACCCAAATCAAAACCTTTGGTGGGGCGACATACAGAAAGTGGTTTCCTTGCCGCTTTCCTGGGGGGGCGGCGGCGGTGGGGGCGTGTCAGGGTGCCGCCAAACAACTACGTATTCTGACTGACGTTTAATTTTTAAAAAATCTGACATTTCATATATGAATATACAGTATTTGAATACATGAATATATTCTTTTTCCATTCTTTACATATGAATGGATTGATAAAATTTTGAATTCATTTTTGATACATAAATATATAAAATTAACCATAAATATCCGTCTCATGTACCCACCGTCAGTAAGGTGTCATGACTTCCCCACCGAGGTCAGCCTGACCTAATTTCTAGCCTAATTTAACCGTGAAAACACATTTGATTTCACAAAGAGCACGAAACAAGCGACAGCATCCTGGATCGTTTTTTAAAAAGAAAAGCTCCACCAGAACCGGACATGATTGGCTGTGAAATGGAGCCTCAGCCTGCGACTTCATACAGGCCTTCGTCCAGCAGATCCGCCTGTAGCTGTCATCGTTTCAGCAGTCCACCTCTTACGGTTTTCTGGCATTTGTGTCTCTGGTTTATTGTTTTGTGAAGCATTTTGTAAACCTTTGTTTTTAAAGGCTCTATAAAGTTGCTCTTAAGTTATTATTATCATTATTTACAGTTGTATTGTGCTCTGTTCATTACTTGAAAGGTGCCCTGACTGAAAAAAGTTTGAGAAAGGCTGACCGAGGTTACCATGTCACACGCTAGCAAATTGATTTTAACGTTCTGGCTGTTCTGAAAGCGCTGATTCTTCAAAAAAATGCAAGAGGACATTATCAGAAAGAGACAAAGAACCAGGGAGGGAGATAGGACAACAGTGGACTGACTTTTACTGACAGAAGAGAAATCAGAGAAGAGGTGGGGTGCAAGATGGACCCTGAATTAGCTGTAATTGGGGGGGGGGCATGTCAGTCGGAAAATATGGCAAAAGCTGCAATGCCTCTTTAAGCTGCACTAACTTAGGAAAATACAGGAATCTTACATAAATTGGAATAATGAATTAGAAAAGAAACCAACCCCTACCACCACCCAGACTGCCCTTTTTTCTGAAACATCACACGATCCAATGAAAAAAGGAAGAACTGTTCTAACAATAGCAGTGTCAATATCAAAGCTTGACAGCCAAACACCAACCCTGACAGGAGCCATCAGTGTCCGGTCCAATCAGCAGCTGACACACCACAACACGACGGCTTTAACCTCCAACAGGGAGGATCAGCACCACATACCATCCAGTCTGACCGCGGGTCATAACAGTGGAAGATCCGGGAGATTCCGTCAGGAGTGTTACCTTGGTTACAGGAGGAAAATGGAGGACACAAACCACTTTTAATTCTCATAGTACACGTTTACTCCCACAGTCACTCAAGTTAAAAAAGGCAGTCCTCATACTTCCGATGCCACATCAGAGATGAGGAACTGAATCCCCTAAGAAAGCCTTTCTGATGTTCTTCTTCACATCCCCGATAAAAATAGCACCAAAAAGCAAACTGCTTAGCAGAATCACCTTTCACAGATGCACTGCCAGGTCTTTCACAGCAGCTTTCTAATATATGCATATAAAAGAAAGCCTGAAATGTTGTGACTGTGCTGCTGATGTGCTGAACAAATACCCAGAGAATAAACTTGTTGCTGTGATGGAGACAGGTAGCGCTTTGTCGAGGCACACACAGCACTGGAAGATTCCCCCCCCCCCCCCCCAAACCTCCAACTTATCACTATTCAGCTCTGCAGAATTCCTCTCTTTGTACTTGAAGATTTTACTCTCATCTCTCCCTGTGGTCTTCCTTGGTACACTTGCACTCGCAGTTTGGAAATCTTAGAACATCTTTGCCATGGGCATCTTTTTACATGGAACTTCATGGACTGAAACAGAAAACGGCATTTCCAAATGGGTTAAAATATATATATGTGTGTGTGTGTGTGTGTGTGTGTGTGTATATATATATATATATATATATATATATATATATATGTACACATATTTGTTGAGATAAACTGGTATAACAGCTATATATATATATGTGTTTTTTGCTGATATTGGCATTGGCCGATGCGTAGCTGTGTTGGCTATACACCAATATATATATTTATATATAAATTTATATATATATCTATATTTCTATTTGTTTATAAGTGCAAAAAAAAAAAAAAAAAAAAAAAAAAAAAAAAAAAAAAAAAAAAAAAAAAAAAAAAAAAAAAAAAAAAAAAAAAAAAAAAAAAAAAAAAAAAAAAAAAAAAAAAAAAAAAAAAAAAAAAAAAAAAAAAAAAAAAAAAAAAAAAAAAAATTAAAAAAAATAAATATTTATAACTGTTTCTTTTTTTAAATATATTTATTTGAAGTGCTTTGTTGTTTTTATATTAAGAGTTGTAAAGTTACTTTTACATTGTTTTCTTTCATTATATTAATTTGGGAGTCAAATGCAGTATCAGCCCCAAATATCGACCCAAAAATTTGGCAATTTGCATCAGCTGAGGCTAATCAGAACATATTGTTATCGGCCCCAAAGAAAATCCCTAATATATATATTAGGGGATCGACACACGTATATAGGGGGTGTGTGTATACTATGTGTATATATATATATATATATATATATATATATATATATATATATATATATATATATATATATATATATATATAGGTATGTATATAATGCACAATTGTAATTGTAATATATATTACATTTACAGTGTAGCTGCATGTCAGACTGTGCTCTTACCTCTCAGTCTTCACACTGTTGTCTTATTCATGAATATCATGTCCTTGGTGTTGTCATGCAGGAAAGACGGGTTTTTAAAATGTTTATTAAGCACAGTGTCATAGTTGAGAAGGTCTTGGAAGAATGCTCACAAACCATCAGAACTCTCTGTGAACTAGTCTCATTGTGTATGTATGCCTTGCATCCCACATCGGAGTTCACCCCTGACCAGCTCGGGCTAGTGTTATGTTTTATTAGCTCTCTGAGACTGATACAGGCTTCTTGTCCTTCATGTTTAACTCAGCAAACCTCCTGCAGTAAAGCTGCAATAACATTCCTTGGGTGAGCCCTGTTCAACACGCTTTTACAAAACCTCATATCATGTAGAGTGCTGTGACCAAGACAGATGAGTCAGCAGAGCTTGGCAACCTGGTATCAGCTGTTCATGCAAATCTTTGACACGGCTCAATAACTCGGTGTCTCTCCTCTCACTTTTCATCCTTTCTGAAAGACGTTTTGATGGATATGTGACAACAGAAAAAAGAAAAACGACACGGAGTCGCCACAGTCGTACAGTTTTGTCTCAGGTTGTGCTGAAGGTCAAAGTCAGTCAGTCTTTTACTGTACCGCTTTGAAGGTCAAAGTGTTTCAGTAAAATAGATAAATGGACGATATTATCGACCCAATATTGGTATCGGCTGATATTGGCTTTAAAACTGAACCTCAATATTAGTCCGACATTGACCCAATATCAGCCAATATTTTTTTTTCTCGTTTCATTGTTTTATTTGATAGGACATAAAAAACAAAGAAAAAACTTCTAAACATGCCAGATTTAGCCAAAAGGCTAGTTTTAATTGGTGTCCCTAGCCACATGCTAAAAGACTCCCTAAACTGAGGAAATACAGAAATATCCAATTGTAAATACAACAGTTATCAATGAAATTGACCACTTTACAACAGGCGGTGTTTTTGACAAACCCGCAGAATGCTGTTTTTTTAATCCTTGGTGATGTGTGGGGGGGGGCAAAGGAACAATATGACCACTTTTTGTGTGATAGCTTAAAGAGAAAGCATTTAAATAGCCAAAACGTGTTTTTGCTGGTAGACTGTACTGTAGATTAGGCAGAGCTACTTAAGTATCAGGTTTTCAATGTTGTATCCAGAGCACAAACTGCAGATTAGATGAAGATTATACTGAATTTTCAAATAGGAACTTATCGGGTATTTGTATCGGCCATCAGAAGCAGAAAATTACTGGTTATCTGTATCCTTTAATTTTTTTCTTATTGTGCATCACTAAAAAAATGATGCAAATAACATACATGATCAAAGTTTTTATGAAATTGTTAGTCATGGGTAATGCCCGTTGTGGTTTCATAACAGACTCTCAGATAAGGCTTTGCATGATATTTAAGGTGTCACTCATTGTTAAATGGATCACTTTGGTTTTAAAAATCCCTTTAAAGCCCCACTAGTGGGCAGATTTTCACAGTGGTGCCTTCTAACAAGGCTAATTCTCCATCCAGCTTGCATCCTGTCTCTTCTCTCAGATCTCTCCAGCCAGTAAAAGTCAGTCTGATCATGACTCTTGTTTCTTGATCTTGACTCTGTTCCTTTCTGTTTGTCTTTTCTTCGCTTCTTTCAACAATTTTCTCTTATTTTTTATTTGCCGAATGAACCGTGGTGCGCATTTAAATCAGCCAGTGTTTTGATATCCAGTTGCTGGTGTGTGATGTGGTAAACATTTCTGCAACGTGGTCCTTTAGGATGGAAGGAAATAGTTGTAAAGTGTAGTTTTTCAGTTTAATAGTGGCTCCAGGACTGTGCATAACTAATCAGTCATTAAAATGGGTCAGAAACAGAGTTTCAGGGTTCAAAATGAGTGTTAAGCTATAATAGTTTGACCACTCTATTGGAAATAAATCCTTATATTGAAAGTTTTTCAGATAGTTCACAGGTTTCTTTTGTTAAATAACAAACAAACAAACAAAAAATCTGATTTTCAGTGGGAGTTGTTTAGGATTGATGTCTTGAATTAATCTGAATTCTGCTTAGTTTCTTCAGATAGCACCGATTCACAACAGAAGTCTTCTTGCAACTCTTTAATGAGAATGTAAACAAGTTCAATACAAGTCCAATTAGATTCAGTCTTGCTGGAAAGTCCATGATTAACAAGCTTTAATTTACCCACCAAGAGTACCATGTTCTTTCTCTGGAGAATTTCTCAGAAAATCCATTATGCAAGTCTCACGGTCAAGTTCTCCTTCTTGTTGTTTATTTTTTGTTCATTATCCACCATGGAGACAACACAAGTGGAAGACTGAGAAGGGATTTAAAGCTCAGTCAGCATAAAACACGATTCATATGTTTACAAAGCACCTCTTGGTTAAATGAAGCAGCTGCGAATGACATAAATGAAGAAGAATGACACATTGGATAACCTTTAACTCAGAGTTCGGATAGCTACACGACGTGGAAGCAGCAGACCGGAGATGCAGTTTAATTACAGCTTTCTGTTTATCTATTTGCATGTGTGACAGTGTGGGCAGGACATGTGGCATATGTCTACGCTGACCTGAGCTTGACCCCAACAGTCACTTCAGTCAAAGTAAATACTTGGTACAAATGGAAGTGTTGATTGCACAAATACCCCCACCCAGAGGCTTCCAGATTTAAATCATCATCTAACACTGGTAGCTGCGTCTGTGAGGCATTAAAATGTAATATAATTCCTTTTTTTCATTTAACCACTGTCTCTTTAAAGAAATAAACAATTTCCTCTTCTCTGTACACACTCAAAAATAGAGGTACCAGTTTGTACTTCAATGGGTCCAAAACTTGTTGCTGGGGAGGGGGGGGGGGGTCCTTTCTGAAAGACATTTCTGTACCTTCATGGTCCATTTTTGTACCTTATCAAGCTGTATGAGTTAATAAAGTACAATTAAACCAATTAAAGATGATGAATAAAAGTCAATAAAATAGAGATTTTGACAACAATCAAAGATGCTAATAATAAATGAATAATTATTATATAAATATTAGGCCAAACACATATATAATTATACATATAATTATTACTATGATTATGATGAAAATCATAATATAATAACTATAATTATACTACTGTTTAGAAGTACTGCTATTTATAGTTATTGTACAAGCTACACACATTTTTCAATGCTGCAGGTACCCTTAGGGTTGAAATGGTACAAATGTGTACTTTATATTACTTTGGACCCTTTTTCATAGTATATAGGTACTTCTGGCCTCATAAAGGCCAATATTGTACTTTTGAGAGAAGATTTGTAAAAAATGTACCTACAGGTACAGAAATGTTCCCGTCTTGTACCTCTATTTTTGAGTGTGTATTGAGCCATGCTTTTCCCATTTTCCAAATTTGTATCAAACAAATCAAATATGTTTCTGCCCTTGAACTGAAAATGCAGTACCATGTTTAACACTGGGGCGTATTACAAAAAAGATTGTGCAGCACAGTTCAATCGGTTTGTATTGTGTCACCTAAAGGTACAGTGTGCAAAAAAAATCAAAGGTCAATCGCAGAAAAATGTGATATATAATTCCAAACTGTGCCTTTATTCTGGTGTAGTAGCTTCACTAAAACAGCTGTTCTACGTTTACTTTCTTCGAATGAGTCGTTTATATCTGCTTGCCGGTGGTCCACATACATGGAGGCTGCCATATTTGTGTCACCATGTTTTCTACGGTGTCCCTATGGAGAAAACAATGTGTGTGAAGCGAGAACTCTCTGAACTGGTGTTGTAGTCTAGACCACATCACCAAGACCAAGACATCACCGAAACCAACACATTTCCAAGACCAGGGGCCGGGATCAAGATGTTTCCAGTTTTGTATAATGTCTTGGTCTTGTTTCCTGGTCTCGGAAACATCTTGGTCTTGTCTTGTTTCCTGGTCTCTGAAACATCTTGGTCTTGTCTTGTTTCCTGGTCTCTGAAACATCTTGGCTTGCTGCGGCTGGAAAGATCTTGGTCTTGTCTTGGTCCCTGGTCTCGGAAACATCTTGGTCTTGTCTTGGTCCCTGGTCTCGGAAACATCTTGGTCTTGTCTTGGTCCCTGGTCTCAGATCTTGGAAACATCTTGGTCTTGTCTTGGTTCCTGGTCTCGGAAACATCTTGGTCTTGTCTTGGTCCCTGGTCTCGGAAAGATCTTGGTCTTGTCTTGGTCCCTGGTCTCGGAAACATCTTGGTCTTGTCTTGTTTCCTGGTCTCTGAAACATCTTGGTCTTGTCTTGTTTCCTGGTCTTGGAAAGATCTTGGTTTGTCTTGGTCCCTGGTCTTGGAAACATCTTGGTCTTGTCTTGGTCCCTGGTCTCGGAAACATCTCGGTCTTGTCTTGGTCCCTGGTCTCAGATCTTGGAAACATCTTGGTCTTGTCTTGGTTCCTGGTCTCGGAAACATCTTGGTTTGTCTTGGTCCCTGGCTCGGAAAGATCTTGGTCTTGTCTTGGTCCTGGTCTCAGAAAGATCTTGGTCTTGTCTTGGTCCCTGGTCTCGGAAACATCTTGGTCTTGTCTTGGTCCCTGGTCTCGGAAACATCTTGGTCTTGTCTTGGTCCCTGGTCTCAGATCTTGGAAACATCTTGGTCTTGTCTTTGTCCCTGGTCTCAGAAACATCTTGGTCTTGTCTTGGTTCCTGGTCTCAGATCTTGGAAACATCTTGGTCTTTTCTTGGTCCCTGGTCTCAGATCTTGGAAACGTCTTGGTCTTGTCTTGGTTCCTGGTCTCAGATCTTGGAAACATCTTGGTCTTGTCTCGGTCCCTGGTCTCGGAAACATCTTGGTCTTGTCTTGGTCCCTGGTCTCAGATCTTGGAAAGATCTTGGTCTTGTCTTGGTTCCTGGTCTCAGCTCTTGGAAACATCTTGGTCTTGTCTTGGTCCCTGGTCTCAGATCTTGGAAACATCTTGGTCTTGTCTTGGTCCCTGGTCTCGGAAAGATCTTGGTCTTGTCTTGGTTCCTGGTCTCGGAAAGATCTTGGTCTTGTCTTGGTCCCTGGTCTCGGAAACATCTTGGTCTTGTCTTGGTCCCTGGTCTCGGAAACATCTTGGTCTTGTCTTGGTCCCTGGTCTCAGATCTTGGAAACATCTTGGTCTTGTCTTGGTCCCTGGTCTCAGATCTTGGAAACATCTTGGTCTTGTCTTTGTCCCTGGTCTCAGAAACATCTTGGTCTTGTCTTGGTTCCTGGTCTCAGATCTTGGAAACATCTTGGTCTTGTCTTGGTCCCTGGTCTCTTGGAAACATCTTGGTCTTGTCTTGGTCCCTGGTCTCAGATCTTGGAAACATCTTGGTCTTGTCTTGGTTCCTGGTCTCAGATCTTGGAAACATCTTGGTCTTTTCTTGGTCCCTGGTCTCAGATCTTGGAAACGTCTTGGTCTTGTCTTGGTTCCTGGTCTCAGATCTTGGAAACATCTTGGTCTTGTCTTGGTCCCTGGTCTCGGAAACATCTTGGTCTTGTCTTGGTCCCTGGTCTCAGATCTTGGAAACATCTTGGTCTTGTCTTGGTTCCTGGTCTCGGATCTTGGAAACATCTTGGTCTTGTCTTGGTTCCTGGTCTCAGATCTTGGAAACATCTTGGTCTTGTCTTGGTCCCTGGTCTCGGAAACATCTTGGTCTTGTCTTGGTCCCTGGTCTCAGATCTCTGAAACATCTTGGTCTTGTCTTGGTCCCTGGTGTTGGAAACATCTTGGTCTTGTCTTGGTTCCTGGTCTCAGATCTTGGAAACATCTTGGTCTTGTCTTGTTTCCTGGTCTCGGAACATTTTGTCTGTCTTGGTCCCTGGTTTCAGATCTTGGAAACATCTTGGTCTTTTCTTGGTTCCTGGTCTCAGATCTTGGAAACATCTTGGTCTTGTCTTGGTTCCTGGTCTCAGATCTTGGAAACATCTTGGTCTTGTCTTGGTCCCTGGTCTCAGTTCTTGGAAACATCTTGGTCTTGTCTTGGTCCCTGGTCTCGGAAACATCTTGGTCTTGTCTTGGTCCCTGGTCTCAGATCTTGGAAAAATCTTGGTCTTGTCTTGGTTCCTGGTCTCAGATCTTGGAAACATCTTGGTCTTGTCTTGGTCCCTGGTCTCAGTTCTTGGAAACATCTTGGTCTTGTCTTGGTCCCTGGTCTCAGTTCTTGGAAACATCTTGGTCTTGTCTTGGTTCCTGGTCTCAGATCTTGGAAACATCTTGGTCTTGTCTTGGTCCCTGGTCTCAGTTCTTGGAAACATCTTGGTCTTGTCTTGGTCCCTGGTCTCAGATCTTGGAAACATCTTGGTCTTGTCTTGGTCCCTGGTCTCAGATCTTGGAAACATCTTGGTCTTGTCTTGGTTCCTGGTCTCAGATCTTGGAAACATCCTGGTCTTGTCTTGGTTCCTGGTCTCAGATCTTGGAAACATCTTGGTCTTGTCTTGGTCCCTGGTCTCAGATCTTGGAAACATCTTGGTCTTGTCTTGGTCCCTGGTCTCGGAAACATCTTGGTCTTGTCTTGGTTCCTGGTCTCTGTAATGTCTTGATCTTGGTGGAATGGTCTTGACGACAATCAACCCTGAACTTGAAACCTGCTGTGGCAGCCTTGTTTGATGGGAGTTAGAGCGCTGGGATAAGTGATGCCGTAAAGGATAACTTTCTTTTTCCAACCTGGACCTTATTTCTAGAAGTTTATACGTGCATTTACTCACCTGTAAAGTTTCTTCATCACTTTGAGTCCTGGGGAAGATATTACGTTGAGTTGCCCTTCGGTGTACATCGGTAAAATGGCGGAGACTGGGCAGTCACTATATCAGACATTATCTGCAGCAAAACTCCTTCATGTCATCAGTGGAACGAACGAACGGATGAGTACTATTGTCCTGTGAGTTCAGAGTTTCTCTAATTGTGTTTTTGTTCTTGTCTGGGTAGCAGCTGATCTTCTCAGCTGTACTATGGAAGTGCGCAGCGTGAACACGTGGCCCCAAAAAGTGTGTAGAACCCTGATAACTCACGGAAATCTGGAATCACAGGACAATAGTACTCGTTCTTTCGTTCATCCTTCTTAAAGTATTAGTGAAAATCAAGGAGTTTTGCTGCAGATAATGTCTGATATAGTGACTCCGCCATTATTACTGGATGTACACCGAAGGGTGACTCAACGTAATATCTTCCATAGGACTCAAAGTGATGCAGAAATTTTGTTGGTGCGTAAATGCACATATATACTCCTTAAAATAAGGTCCAGGTTGAAAAAAAGAAAGTCATCCTTTAAAAGGCATTAAAAGTTTTTTTTATTGCTCATTGTATTTTACTTTTTCAATGTATTGTGACTTTATTTTGTCTTATTTTACCTGAAGTGTCTGCCATGAAACACGCCCAGAAAAAAAAGTATAATTATTATCATTATTGTTATTATTATATTTATTATTATTATCTTTAATAATAATAATATTAATAATAATAATGTTATCATTATTAAAAGTAGTTACTTGTTGTAAAGTCACCCACTCACAGATAAAAACATGTCTAGCGGAATTTTGGCCACTGATGGCCGCCGTACATTTACAGCAGTGCTTGGCATGTGACGTCATTGCTATACCCATCTTTACCACTAGATGTCAGTGATTCTTACACTCTGTACCTTTAAGCAAACTAATGGATTCACTTATTCAGCATCAACAGAAAACATCTTAATTATAAACCTTACATTGTGAGTGTGTGTTTGTGTGTGTGTGTGCTTCCACTGCAAATGAACAAGAAGGGCGAAACTGTGCAGCCTTCTCAGCAACATCACCGCACGTTGTCAACATGGGGCCGGACCACAGGGAGCCCTTGCATGGCCGCCGCTTCACACATTTGCTCTCGGGGGACTTTGATTCATAAGATCATCTGAAGACAACAGTTTGAAAATAACATACGGCATCTGGTGTGAGTGCAAAAATAATTCAATTATAAAGTGCCCTAAACGTTATACAGGGTTATCCTCTTTATTTCTTCCAGTGTAATGATGTGGCTCTGTGTTTTTTTGTTTTTTTTTTCTTTTTTCCTGATTAGGACCCAAACCTTCATCTGCCATAAAGAGAAGAAATAAAAGAGAGAGCATTGGTCCTTTCAGTTCGATGCACACTGGTCTAATAAGCTTCAGGGCTCATTATAAAGCAAAGAGAGACTTCTCCCTTTCTCCCAAAATGCAAGTAATGAGGCATTTGAAATATTCCACAACATTAGGATAACTGAAATTGGAGTGTAAGCCTTAAAAGCCTTGCTTGTGTAACACAACATCCTTCTTCCCTGCGGCTGCTGGGGATTTGAATTTTTCAGCAACCTACAGTATCTACATGATTATTTGGCCTGGGCTGCATTGTTTTCTTCTGCTAATTTCATTTCATTTCATTTCATTTTACAGTTAAATACCATAATAATTATCTAGGTGGGTTTTTTTCAACCAACCCAGCGAGCTGCCCGGCCTGTCAACATGCATTTCATTGTTTTGTACAGTTTAACACAATTTCTTTCCCAAATTTGTGACAGATAAACCAAACTGTATCTGGGAAAGTCTCTGACTAATTATCATGACAGAAGCTGATTTCCAGCATGTTTCTGCCTTGTTCCAACGGTGAACCAGATCTACCAAAACCCACTTTTTCCTCCTTATTTACAAAGTTTCTGATCATTTTCAAGCCGTAGATTTAAGTTTTTATCATCCAGCATCCAGAAACAAAGTTATTACTGCTGCTATTTAAAAATTCAGCTTCGTCTGGATGAGAGAAGCTTATTTTGGGCTGCAGGTGTTGTGTCTAAGCGGTGAACCAGATCCATCACAACCCCATTTATCGTCATTATTTATGGAGATTCTGACAGTTTTCCAAACTTAGACTTTGGGACGGATCTATCAAAGATTTACGCGAATGTAAAATATTCTGGACAAACGAAGCAGAACGTTTGCAGCCACTGTTGAGCTTAATGAGAACTAAAGCTGCAATTGTGTCTTTTTATTTCCCATTTTTGCCAACGTCACATTTTAGCGGCCGGACAGGATCACAAGATCACCTGAAGCTGCTGGCATTGTGCCGATAGATGTCAGAGACCATGTTCGTGGCTGCAGACACTTGAAGGCTATGCACAGATACCTGTTGCACTATTTATTTATTTTTTTTTATCATACTTATTTTAAATTGTATTTTCATTTCCCTCCCTCCACAAATATGTCCATCCTCATATCGGGTTGTATTTCCTTTTGCGCTGTCTTCTCTTGCATTTTGCCATGTTGCAAACACGGCAAAACTTATTTTATGGGTGTTTCCAACACATTTGCACCTGCTGTCATTTCCGCGATCATTCTTTTAAATCACCTGAAAATCGCGGTTCAGCTCCTTGTACAAAGTTCTAGATTCAATGGGCAAATTGTATTGACAAAAGTAATAGGACATAAAAATAAAACGTATTAAAAATTCTATTAAAATCGTGACACTGAATTTGAATTGTGGTTTGAAGTAAATATTAAAAATATAAATAAAGAAAAGAAAAAATTAAACAAACAAGCATGATGGGGCTCCAAAGCTAAAAGGCAATCACTGCAATCAGGTGTTTTCTCTAATGATCAGAGAGACTTCTACTGTTGACAGGCATGTTGTGCTTTAATGTTTCTGTTCATTTGTTGTTGGTTTTTTTTATTGTTACTTTCAACCACAGTTTTTATTTATTTATTTTATTTATTTAAACTTTATTTAACCAGGCAAAGACATTAACAATAAGATTCACAATGCCGGCCTGGCAAGTGCCATCGGCACCGGTAGGGCAGGTGGGGGAGGGGAACAGTTAAAAAATGATCATTCTGTAAATTTTTATTTATTATTAGTTTCTTTAGTTTTGTGTTATTTGATTTACTGTAGTGAACTTAGCCTTTTCTTTAATTGGAGGGATAATAATTTTGAGGATGACTTTGTGCATATACTGTGTGTATATATATATATATATATATATATATATATATATATATATATATATATATATATATATATATATATATATATATACATTCATACATACATACAGACAGACAGATAGATGGATAGATAGATAGATAGATAGATAGATAGATCTTATTTTTATATTTTTAGGGGTGTGAGGATTCAATTTACCCCCAAAATGGGCTAAAAATTCGTCTGAGACCTGTTTACATTCCATGTCATAGTTTCTGCCCCCTCCAAGCCCAATTTTCAGATATCTAAGCATTCAAACTCCTTCAGCTGTTTACTGGGGTGTTTTCTTTTCACATGAAACACCAGCAAACTGAGCGATGAATCACTGGTGTAATGGGTAGCCGTGTGTTTAGTCGTCTACGTGCGCCCTGTTGGAGCTGACAGGCACCATTACTAAGCAGATTATCTTCTGTTTTTAAGGCATGAAGCAGCTTATCCACACACACCCCTCTGGACAGGAAGTTAGTCTATTTCAGGGCTCTGAATCCACATTTATCTTTTAAAAAAGAAACTGCTAAGCAGAAAATCATTGTCTGCTTTTTTCCTTTTAAAAGAAAAATCTACAATTTGATTGAACTTGAAGAATGTGAGCTTAAGGAAGGAAAACAAGCAGCTTTTGGTGTTGATCTCTACACAAAACCGAGCAGTGGATCTTTCTGCTGGTTTGAAACTTTGATATTGTGTCATGTTCAAATTAGAAGCTGCAATAAATTATTCACCGTCTCCACCAAATCAAGGTTGTGTTTTGCAATCTGCATGTAATGCACATGGAGAGGCAATGTTTTTGTTTTTTAATGAGTCTCAATTTGCCAAATTCTCCATTTGAGTCAGTGGCAGCTGATTAGGTTAAAAATAATGGAACAGAAAATAGAAAGACCTCTTCACTCTTTTAATTAGCTGGGTTTTTATTTGAACGCTTGTCATTATCCGAGGTATCGATGGTCCGTTTGGGATGGAGAATTCAGAAAACTGCAGAAGGTGTCAGTGCATACCTCTGTGGCAATCCAGTCGCTTTCATTATTAATTCACTAATTTCATTAACTTTAAGCTGGCAACGCCGCCTGTCATGTCCGTGTAGATGGTGATCAAAGCCAAGACTTTAGACCGTGTGTCCCGCCTGGAGCTTCTGTCTCCACTATGCTGGCATTTTATGATTTTGACTAATTCTTTTTTCACCAGGTGAGAAACACCCCCATTAAGTGCTCAATAAAGTTTGCCTCAAGTATTAAAGACAGTGACTTTTACTAAAATTAGACTGATACGCTTACAGACAATCCTGGCCTGAATGCGGCTCGTCTTTCACTGCTCTGTCTTTTACTGCATTTTTTCATGTCACTAACAAAACAGAAGCTTTTGTTTTAAGGAGGATTTAAGATTTTCAGTGTTGATACAGCTTACCAGACTTATATTGTCTTTACTTGTTGCTAATCTTTTAAAGTAGAGACATATTTTTGAATATACGACCACATGTGAATGATAAAACAGCAGTTTGTTAATCCACCTTACTTGATTTTCTGCCCTCCATAAAATCCTTGAAAATGCCTTTGACGGCGCTTAAAATCTGCAGCACAGCAGTGGCCCAGTTCTTCCTCCGAAGGACTTGATTGGATGATGGATCATTATCAGTTGTTTTTATTATGACTGTGCCACCTCATTAGAATAAATGTGGCCTGCCGCCTCTGTGAACAGCAGTGATGGGCGTCCCGTGTCCTCAGGCTGAGATCCAATGTCAACATGACACACAGAATTTTGTTGGTTAATGTTAAGAACCATTTGATAAAGACGAAAACCATAATTTTCCAAAAGAATTCCTTTTAACTGGCACGGGAACATGACCTCTGCCTTTAACCCGTCTGTTCGTCATCACTGAACATTATGAGTAATGAATCATACAGCGGAGATTGTAAACACACACCAACAGTACAAGTGCAGCATTCTGGGAAATATGTGAAGGTTGGAGGCTTTAGCCGTGCACGGACTACGCAGGCTGCAGAGTCAGCGCACTCCGAAGCAGCCTCCTGAAACAGTAGCTGCTGATACGGGACATCCTAGCAGACGAGAATTTCCCATAGTGCTCCAGTCCTGTTGCCAAGCAACAGCAGACTCCACAGCTGTCTAGTGGCGGCTTTTTTCCGTTAAGTTGTAAAAAAAAAAAGAAAAACAAAAGAATATGGCATTTTATTCCTTCTCATTTATCTGTCATTACCTGAGCACCCCATTAACCCATCGTTAACCCATCAATAATATAAAACAAAATGGATTTTCTGAGGCAAAAACTTTTTCCTTCTTTCTTTGCCCGCATTTTTTTTAATTTTCCAGAGATTATCTGTTGTTTCTTACCAGTAAACACCTCATTTAACACTTAAAATCCACAAATATGTCCAAATCATGCACTCGTAGCTCTGCAGCTTCCCTCCATCTTCTGTGGGATGAAACTAAACACCTACCTCTGCCTGTTTTGTAGTTACATGGATTTCTACAATATTTCTCATCACTTAAAAAATATCAAGTAGAATTGCAAAAAAGATTTGTAAAAAAAATGTCTCCTACCCTTCTGCTTTAATTTTCTCCCTATTCTTTAAAAGCCCAGTCATGATGATTAACTTTGTGTTTTCATCACTTTGTAACTATAGTTTATTGTATATTGAGCACTAAACATCTTATTTTCCTTTATTTTATTTAAACTCCTTTGTATGTTTATCGTTCAAACATTTTAGTGTGTTTGTTCTTGATCTAACCGTGGACAGGATTGAATAAGACTCCTTGCTACTCACGAGAGTTTGTACATTCTGCTTATGTAAATAAGGTTTTTTAGAGTTTTTCTAAATTGCTAACACTCTAAATCTCATTCTCAAAGTCAATTTTTCAGAAGCCTAAACCGAGGGATCACCCTTTTGATCAAAACCTGAAGCACGTTTCACATCACTAGACCCTGCTTGCAAACACTTTTGCATTGTGATGCACTTGCTGTGCAAAACAGTGAACACATGCTGCACACTTTGATCACAACTACAGATCTGGGCATGAAAAAGTTCCCCTTTCAGCCACTTCCCAGCCACTTGTCTGCTAATTCAATCGCACAGAGAAACACCCGTGTGTCCAGGGGAAACGATTTCAGAGCATAAATGAATGCCTGGAACAAGGATGTTTCCACACGCCAAGTTTTGGACACCGTACGTGTCCAACGACTTTGCGGGACAAGTCGTTCGGCCAGTGATAGTGCAGTAATAGTGCACCACTTCTGGCAGAAAAAAGGAGGAACTTTTTCATGCCCAGATCTGTAAGACACAGATGTCAGCAGGTAAACACCGTGCCTCCAAACTGATTTTACCTTTGGCTGATGATGAGGGAACCAATATAAACCAGTTGAGGAAGCTGTGGGAGGTCAAGATTTTGCGATGGATAGAGGAAATCAGAGAGGAAGAGTCTGCATAAGAGATGGTAGCAGGGGTGGTCGTGGATGGGGATGTGGAAGGGGGCAAAATCAGGTCATTTCAGATGAAATCCGTGCATGCGGATGAAACTGTGATCGACCTTGTTACTGTCCATGGGTAGAAGCTGGACTAAGGGTGCAACCCAACATCAGCAGGTTCTCTGTTTCAACGATCATACGGGCATTCAGAGAAGAGAACAGGTAGTTGCTACCCCCCCGTTACATGACTGTAGTAAAGTATTGCTGTCAGCCAGGGAAAAACTCCTGGAAGCGATGGAATTAGCTTGTGATTAGATGGGTGTGGAGGCATGCCAAGCCCCTCCCAGCATGCTGGGGGCTTTTTCCCTCGTTGTTCGGCCGGTGAGAATGTGGCCTGTGACGTGGATGACTCTCTGTGGGCGGACACAGCCAGGATACACGATGCTGTGGACGAATGACATTTGCATATGTTTGCTCATGTTGAACTTTCTTTTTTCATTACGTTAAATGGAGTATTTTTACTTTTACTTTATGTTCTGAGTTCTCTGTGTTGTGACATGATGCATTTGGCCTGATGTAAATAAAAAGAAAAACATTTTGAGAGCATGATGTTCTGAGAACTCTGTTTTTCTTTATTCCTTCTAGTGTTTCCTGACTGCTCTGTAGTGTTCGACATGTTGCTGTGCTTGGGGCATGACTTGAAAATAGCGTCGCTTTTTGAGGCCTGGTGTTTTGAGTCAATAACTTCCTTTTGCAGCAAGAAGCAGAGGTTTTGTGAAAGTAGTTTGAATTATGGGATAAGTGTTTAAAGTTGTGAAAAACTGAGGGGACATTTCAAAAATAGTGTTTTAGCAATTGAGAAAAACTGTAAAAAAAAATCTTATGTGCAATGAATTCTGGGATAGGCGAGGCCACGAAGGATCCATGCGATGTCTTCTTCGTTTGAGGCCAAATAGAGTGCGGGATTGTTGGGTGGATTCTGAGGATCCTTCGGATGTTTTTGAAACGGGACGGCACTTGACCCAACGGCCTGCAGCCGACGAATCTGCACTTCGCAGTCTGCAGATGCAACGTGAGACTGTAAAATCTAACAAGTTAGTTTTAATCAAGAAAAGTCAAACTCATTGCCTCAAAAAAAGTTAATTTAAGTCAGAATTAACTGGAATGATGTTAGGGCTTTTTAGAACATTAATATTCCTGATAGATTTTAGGACATTTTAAATACTTAAAATACCACCACAAAGCTGAGTATGCAGCAGCTGAGAGCAGGGTCACATGGACATCTTTGTCACGATTAAACTGTTCTTCAGTCTAGGAAAGGGATTAGATCCATATCGTACGCCCCATGTGACTGCGCCCAAAATTCGGAACAGGTGTCAGAACGGAACGGTTGCACAAGGTCGGCTGCATGATTGCAAAGTGTGAGAATGGGGTGGGGGTGGGGATTTCGTGCTCAAAACGGTTCAGAAAACCACCATGAGACGGCGCAGTTGTCGGACCCCTGCAGCGAAAATCCAGATCATTCAAGTCTAGTTCGTTTGAGAAAACTGTTCCCTGAAGTCAGCAATCAAGCTAAAGCTAAAGCTAATGGAAGCAAAGTGTTCTGGTGTTGCTACGGGTGGATTCCAGTTGTCTGAATTCTGAGTGGATGCGAATGACATTTCCAGCCAACTGCCGTTCCAGTCAAGCCAAACTAAAGGTCTCCACATTATCACTGTAGAAGTTTTATGTGGTGCAGATGAAGGATCGCACACAGATGAAGTTGGCACAGTCAACTTCTTTAATATAATACTCTGCAGACAGCGTGTTATTCTGGTGGCTCTCTATGTACAATCATCCAGCCAGAAGATCCCGGCTGTAGTATGGATGGTGCACTCATTAGTATCCGTATCAGTTTTGTAGCTGATTTGCAGTCAGATCTGGAAATAAAAACTAACATTGTTCCGTTCATCATTTACATTCAGCATCCTGTCTCCTCCAGCGCAGAAATACGATGTCTGTCACGCTTTTTGTGACGCTGAAGTCAGATGAAATGCGACATGGATGTACAGTCTGCAGCTGCTTCGACACAGATTGGATGTATCCCATTCAGGTGGTCTGAGTCGCATATGAAACAATCGGATTTGCACCGTTCAGACTGTCATCAAAAAATTGGACACGAGTCACATATGAGCAGATGTGAACGTAGCCCTCGACTCTCTGATAGATATTTAGGCCTGTAAATGATTTGTGTATATTATTTACTTCAAAACTATTGTGAAAGCGAAATATTGATGTGGATTTTACTTTTGGTAAGAGGCTCAAAACAGGTCTGAAACGTAAGCTGTTGAGCAAGTTTTGTTCTAAAAATGTGAAAAATGAAAGACTGAAGAAGCTGATGTAATTTTGTAGTTTGGACAGCAATGCTGGAAACCTTTCATTTATACTGTACGCCAGAACGCGAACTACAGTTAAAACCAGCTTCTAGACTAGTTTTCTTAAAGTTATTAATGGTTTTTCAGTTAAACAAAATCAGTATCGGCAGGTCAGGCTTTTCAAAGATCGTGATCATTGATCAGCCAGAAAACTCCGATCGGTGCACCCCTGCAATGCACAGAAGCCTGTCCACAGTGAAATGCTACACACAACTGGAAAATGCTTCTAACATGCAATATAAGTAGGCATGCAGTATCTGTGCCTTTTAATGAGAGGAGACTGAAATAAGTTTGTATCAGGCATTAACCACTATAAATCTGCCCTTGAATAGAATTTAATTGATAAAACATTATAATCAGCGACTCAAGCTTCCATTCAAATGTGGTCATTCATAATCACACTTACTTTAAGTTGTAAATGAATCTGTTTACTGAAAAAACAAACAAAAGAATTACAATATGATAATACAGGGGTTAGACAATGAAACTGAAACCGCTGTCATTTTAGTGTGGGAGGTTTCATGGCTAAATCAGACCAGCCTGGTGGCAAATATTCATTA
This sequence comes from Atherinomorus stipes, assembly GCA_023101725.1. Taxonomy (NCBI): domain Eukaryota; kingdom Metazoa; phylum Chordata; class Actinopteri; order Atheriniformes; family Atherinidae; genus Atherinomorus; species Atherinomorus stipes. The sequence goes on from JALJCO010000436.1 coordinate 31,401, forward strand.
ATTTCACATTGCACCAGTAAGAGCAGAGTGTGAAGGTTCAATTAGCAGGTAAAAAGCACAGTTTTGCTCAAAACATTGCAATTCATACAACATTGTATCAGAGTTCAAAAGAGGACAAATTGTTGGTGCATGTCTTGCTGGCGCATCTGTGACCAAGACAAGTCTTTGTGATGTATGAAGAGCCACAGTATCCAGGGTGACGTCAGCATACCACCAAGAAGGACGAACCACATCCAACAGGATTAACTGTGGACGCAAGAGGAAGCTGTCTGAACGTGATGTTCGGGTTCTAACCCGGATTGTATCAAAAAACGTAAAACCACAGCTGCCCAAATCACGGCATTCGCTTGGCCCAGGACTTGTGCTAGATGGGCCAAGGACTACTGAACCATTCTGGAGGACCATGTGCATCCAAAGGTTCAAACATTGTATCCTGAAGGCGGTGCAGTGTATCAGGATGACAATGCACAAATACACACAGCAAGACTGATGAAAGATTGGTTTGATGAACGTGAAAGTGAAGTTGAACATCTCCCATGGCCTGCAAAGTCACCAGATCTAAATATTATTGAGCCACTTTGGGGAGTTTTGGAGGAGCGAGTCAGGAAACGTTTTCCTCCAGCAGCATCACGTAGTGACCTGGGGTCTCATTTATAAAACTTTGCGTAGGATCTTTACTAAAAGTGTACGTACGCCCAAAACCAAAAGTTTGCGTACGCCAAAAAATATTCAGATTTATAAAACCGTGCGTACGCACAGATTCAAGCAATTTCCCCTTTTTAAATCACACTCTTCCTGGAAGTTTGCGCAGATGAATTTGGCTCATATTCCGCCTCCTACACGCCCACATTCTACCATAGATGGTCAGTGCAAAGCACCTCATGGATGTTTCTGCATATAAATGAGCCAGCTGATCTGAGGCATTTAAAAATGAATCGTGGCGATCGAAAAGAGATTTAAACGTAATTTCGCGGAGACGGAAGTGGAGGTGCTTGTTGGTGAAGTGGAGCCTCACAAAATCATTTTATTTGGGCGTCACAGGAAACACAGATAAACGTAAGTCTGCTGAGTGACAGCAGGTTGTTGTGGCGGTGATGATGTGACGGAGGTCTGTTCCAGAAGTCGCTGTGGAGGAAACGCCGTGTCAGAGCGACTGTATTCAGAACACAGAACACCTGTTTGGTGTGGTGCAGCACGATTCCCCCTCACGTGCCCCCCCCCCTCGCCTGTAAACACCTCCGCCGGTCTTTGCTGAGGTTGATGGCTCCACAACGGAGCGCGCTGTGGTCAGCAGCTGCTGATGCGTCGGGGTGGGCACGGTTTCGGTGGTCGGGGTATCTGGGTCCAGTTCATAGACAAAAGCGCTGCAAAAGTAAATGTGAGCCGGTCATCATCATCATCATCATCATCATGGGCCAGAAAATCCTCATGGTCTCTAAAGACTCTCTCCATCCTGATCCTGCTATTGGCATCGTCTTCAAGCAATGCCATCGCATCCATTGTAAAGCATTACGCAACAGTGTCACTGCAGTATTTATGTTTACTCAGTAATTACAGTAATTGCTATACAGCTTGTCACAATTAATGGAACAATAATCTTTTATTCTTTTACGTTTCGATGTTTTCTCTTCTGCACCCCTGCTGCAATGCTTTTATGTAAAGCATTTGGAATTATCCTGTACATTAATTTGCTTTATAGATAAACTTGTCATTGCTACGTAATTTAAAGATGAAGATACACTTCGAACACACTGTGCTGTAAGTCCTGAATGGGTGCTTATGGGTTGTACGACTTAATTGAGGACCATACGAGGGTTTACGAGGGTCTACAGTCTGATATTAATGGTTAAATGCATGAACGTGGCTTAAGTTCATCATCTCACCAGCGGTGCCGCCAGTTTCCCCGTCTCCAAAATGTTCGTGCGCAAAGTTCAGAATGTGCGCACCGGTGCGCACATTCTTCCGAAAGGTTTGTTTTTATAAATCAGAAACTTTGCGTGGAAAATCACTTACGCCACTTTCAAGCCCTGTTTTGTGCGTAAGCAAGCTTTATAAATGAGACCCCTGGCCACTATCCTGCAAGAAGAATGGCTTAAAATCCCTCTGACCACTGTTCAGGACTTGTATAAGTCATTTCCAAGACGAATTGCCGCTGTATTGGCCGCAAAAGGAGGCCCCCCACCCATACTAATAAATGATTGTGGTCTAAAACCAAGTGTTTCAGTTTCATTGTCTAACCCCTGTATTTTCCATGATGTATGGGCTTGCTCTACAGAAGATTGTCTAACTGCAACAATTTGGAGAAAACAAGAGTTCAAGGATAGGATTTTTTTTCAATTAATCTTTTTTTTCCTTTTACTGATCTTATGCAAAGAAAGTCCTAGTCTGCGGAAAGGTTAAAATTTTAGCTCGGTCTCTTATATTTATCAGTTTTTGTGTTTATTTTTTTCACAACTTGATTCAGGAATTTGGATCTTAAAATTGGTCTGCCCAGTAGATTGATATTAAAGTTGTACTTCCGTGGTCATTTCATTAATAATTCTGTGTTCTCCATTATTATTGGATGCATTCTGCATCGTTTCTGTTTAAAAAAACCTTCTGGTATCTTTGTATCCAGCTGTATTTGTATACTAGAAGAGAGGCTTGTGGTCCAACGGCAGCTTTTCCGGGTCCTTCTCATGAATTTCCGTCTGATTGGCTGCCTCCCATCAGTGTATGAAGGAAGCTCCGCCCTCCGCTCTTATTTTGTTACAGACAGGAAATAGAGCCGACAAACAAGTTTGTTCCATCATGCTAACAAACAGTTAGCTAATTAGCTTCTCAACTCCGAAGCTACAGTCGTGCTGTCTTTACTTCTAGTGTGTAGTGGAGGGTTACCTGCCTTCCAATGGACAGATAGAAACCCCACGTGGGATACGCTATTTGCAATGTGACGTAGAAGTGCAAGGCTGTTCCCGATTCGCTCTTTTCTTCGTATTGTTTTTCTGATGGGAAAGCACAGCCGACTGGGGGGAACGCAACGCTAGCAAGTCAGCATGTGTAAGTAAACAAGGGGAAACCCTCCGTATTTCAGAAGGAGCAAGTTAAACGGGTTTTCACTGGAAGGAGGCCTTTAAAAATAAACCAGGACATTGTACAGCCATATTCAGAGATAAACGAGAAAGTAGTTTTGTTAATATTGTTCCTTTAAATCAGCATTTTTAAGGTGAGTTCCCAGCATTGATACTTTGACACACAGTACTGTAAAGCTGCAACTACAGTTGGAAACTATTTAGGGCTTTTTTCTGTGCCTCAAGTTTGCCTGTAGCCATTCAGGGTAATGTTAGCTGAGCTCAGTACCTGACAGAATCTGTCCCTCGAGGGTCCCTGTGACACTATGGCCCTGAGGCCTTAATGTTACCCACCTTACGTTAACGTTTTCTTCAAAGACTGGTTTAAGGATTTCTTAAAATACAGAAAAAGCCTGAGGTCTTCTCCTTGAGTCGTCAAGTTAGTGTTTGTGTTTATTTTTCAAATCATCTGGGGGACTAAAGAAAATGCATCAAAATCATTTATACCACAGTACAATCTCGGCCATTTGGGCAAAGCAAGGAAAACACATGAAGGAACCCTCTGAATCACAACAAGGTTTAGATTATACCAACAAATTAATAAACACTTTCCATACAGCGAAAGATTTTTCCATGTAATGAAGGTAGTTTTGCATCTATTCCTCCTTTCTTTTTTTGCAGCAAAAATTTAAGGCAAGCCTGTTTAAATAAGACATTTCATCTCCAAGATAATTCAAAGGGCTTTAATAAGACATTAAAAGTAATACAGCAAGGTGCGAAGAGACATTTAATAGAGGCATTAAAAGAGACTAAAAAATACTGTATGTATATTGCAGTATCTGCTTTCTTGTCTTCCCCCTGACAGCCTGATAAGATCCAGATGGGGACTGCTTATTTTACTGTTAAGATTTCTTTATTGAAGTAGTAGTCACCCGTGTTTGGGGAATTTCTTCTTTATATAGAAGTTCACCAGATTCTATTTCTTCGATGCTTGACTGTATCTGGAGTCCTCCACCATCCCTCCATGTTCCTCACCAACGTAAATCAAAAAGAAACATCAATATGTTTTATTATAACATTCTCAAGGTCTTCTGGGGTCTTTGTTTTCTGGAAGTAGCATTGCATTTAGGGCTGGGTGGTATCGCAATGATATTTACATGAGAGAGAGAGATGATATTTACTTATACCGTTATATCGCAGTTTTAGTTGTGCAAGTGTTTTTGTTTTATTTCTTCGTAGTGACCCGGCTGCACCTCAACTGACAGCAAAGGTGTCACCTGATTATTTAAACCATCTGTCTGGAAGAGAATCCTCCCCAAGACTTCTACAAAGAAATCATAAATGATCAGCCAACTACAGTTGTGTGAAAAAGTGTTTGCCTCCTTTCTGATTTTAACACAAGTAAACAGAAAATGCAGTTTTTAAATGAAGGTTTTTATTTTCAAGGGGGGGGGGTATTTTGTTCCACTCATCTTTGCAGAATTGAGGTCACCAACAGATGGCCGGACGTTCTCCTTCAGGATTTTTTGGTAGAAGCAGAATTCATGGTTCCATTTACCACAGCAAGTCTTCCAGGTCCTGAAGCAGCTAAACAGCCCCAGACCATCACACTACCACCACCATGTTTTACTGTTGCTATGATGTTCCTTTTCTGAAATGCCGTGTTACTTTTACGCCAGATGTAATGGGACCTCCACCTTCCAGAAAGTTCCACTTTTGTCTCGTCAGTCCACAGAGTATTTTCCCAAAAGTCTTGGGGATCATCAAGATGCTTTCTGGCTAAACTGAGACGAGCCTTTATGTTCTTTTTGCTCAGCAGTGGTTTTGGTCTTGGAACTCTGCCATGCAGCCATTTTTGCCCCCCAGTCTCTTTCTGATGGGGGAGTCATGAACACTGACCTTCATTGAGGCAAGTGAGGCCTGCAGTTCTTGGATGTTGTTCTGGGGTCTTTTGTGACCTCTTGGATGAGTCGTCGCTGTGCTCTTGGGGGAAGGAGGGGTAGGGCAGTCACTTTTTCACACAGGGCCATGTAGGTTTGGATCCTTCCCCCCCTTACCAATAAAACCCTTCATATAAAAACTGCATTTTGTGTTTACTTGTGTTATCTTTGTATAATATTTAGATGTGTTTGATCTGAAACATAGACTTGTGTGTGACAAACATGCAAAAAAAAAAAAAATCTAACACTTTTTCACGCAACTGGTCTTTTATGATTTCTTTGTAGAAGCGTATCTTGAATTATTTTGACTTGAACAAACATTTCTAACCAGTGTTTCGTCAGTTCCATCACTGAAGTGGAGCGATACCTTTAAGCTAAACAAGTTTCAATACTAAAACACAGGTGTTTGACATGAAATGAAACATCCAGACACATTACGGTAAAAATACGAATATATATTGTATATTGTCATATAAAACAAACATATGGTGAAGTGATATTTGGTCCATATCGCCCAGCCCTAATAGCATTTGTGTCTCATGATCTTTCCTTACACTTGAACAGTCTGATGAACCATTTGTTTGGTGGAGAAAATCTTTCAGAGACCCTGATGATGAAGTTAACCTGCATGAACCAGCTCTACCACTTGGTGTGAACATGATGTGCCAAAAGTTAATGTTTGTTTTCCCTGTTTCAAGTTTGACTATTTAGCGATTATCATGTTAACATTACTCTTTAACGCTTCTTCTTATTGTCCAAATGCAAAAAAAAAAGTGCAAAGAAACAATTTCATTTTTATGTTTGTTGTTGGGTTTTTGTTTGTTTTGCTTTATGCATTTTGCATTTTGTGAATTTTAAAGGGTTAATCCCACAAGTTGAAACCTTACCCCACTGGTGGGACATGACAAATAAGTGTTTTACTCAGTCTCCCTTTTGAGTGCTTCCCCATGTTATGCACCACTGGAAAGCTAAGATTCCTGAGATGTTAATGATGTACTGTATTTGGGATGTTGGAGGATTTGAACTGTTGTTAATGCAGTTAATGGACTGTAGCCTCTCTCCATGAAAGTCCAGCATGTAAGAGAATTATCATATGGCATATCCCTTTCCCTACCCATTGATTTATATCATTGTTATGCCCTCCGTTTCTTCCTCAGATATCAAGAGTGAGGCTTCTGTTGCAGCTTGAAAAGCTGGTTGGTTAGCAGGCTCGAATTACATGAAGGATCATTTGCCTTTACTGAATGTAACAGAGCAAACAAGTCATCAGTGAAGCCGAATCCAAAGATTCTACCTGATACTTTGAAAATACAGATTTTCCTCTAAAATCAGCCTCTGCTGTACAAGTGATCCAGTTTCTGCTTCCATCGTCACCTCCTGGTGACATCCTCCTGGTGGGAGATAATGAACAGATTTTTTCTATCACCCCTTTTGCTTCCTTTTTTTTCATTCCCACATTTTCTCGTTTGTCCTTGTCTTGCTGACACGCCGACTCCGTCCCACAGCTATTTAAGCGGTTGATATTTTAATTTGGTATGCTGGAAATTTCCAGTAATTAGGGGTTTCTAGGAAAGTCATTGGAAAGGCTCCTAAATTTTTTGGCAGCCTGTGGTTTAACCATCTTCTTTGAAACAAAAAAAACATAATAAGGGAACAATGGTTTTATTATATCCTGGCACACTGCCTCATTTTTTCATTTGCAGTTATAGCAACATAGTTTAATTGTTGTACCGCTGCACCGTCTTCCATGGAGTAAATTGCCCCAAAATCATTAGAGATTCAGCACTCATGCTGGCTGCAGACACTGTGCACGGACACCAGGGTCAGACTCTGAATACATTTTCTTACTGTCTCATACAACATACAGCCGTCACTACAAACTGTGCCTCACTTTGTTTGCAGACCTGAAAAAAAAAGTGAGATAGCTCTTATCGAACTTTGTCCACACTCGGGTGCAAAATTGAAGGGGTGTGGCTGGGAGACATAGTAAAGATTGGCATTAACCGTTATGCTTTAAATTGGTGTCACTGCACTGTGTCTCCTGCTTGACAATGCATTTTAAATTTTCTGTAACAGTCCCCGTGTGCACTGCAAGATATATCACATTTCTTTTTCCTTTTTTTTTTGCGTCAACCTAAAAAATTGAGCATATGAAAACACGGCTGCTGGCATGTCACAGCAGGATAGAGAAAGTAAGAAGCCCAACAACACTAGATTGAGTTTTCAAGTATGACAACAGGCTGCAGATAAACAAAAGCAACATCAAAGCATATCCAGCAAAATCTAAAAATTCTTTGAAACAAATGTCTGTCTCCTGATAAAGTCTGTTTCATAGTGTAAATTAACAGTAACTATGTACATACGATTTATAATAATGTAGTTGTTGGTCATATTTCCAAACAGTTTGCTGCTAAAAAGTTAATGTGTGAACACAAACAATTTTATGATCTTGATTCTTTACAAGTTTTTGCATAAAATGCAACAAGTCCTTAACTTAACCCTCCTCCTTGTTCCTTTCTGAGCAACAACAGTTTGACCCAGGACATGTTTAATTATGCAAAAGTGTTAGAAAACAAAAAAAGCCTTTCAAACAGTGCTTATATTTACAGTAATCTTTAACTCCATTACTAATTATTTTAATCAATCCTGAATGCAACCGTGTTCTTTACCTCACAAATCACGATTTAATGATTTAAGCCACTCATTTTTCATAAAGAAAATACATGTTAAAACTTTTAAAAATGTTTATTAGTAATACCTATGAATAAAATACAAAACTTTTGCATGACTTTGATTTTTTTTATTTTATTTGATATATATATATATATATATATATATATATATATTTTTTTTTATATTATTTTTTTATTCTTATTTTAAATTAACATGTGACACATATTCGGTTCGGAGTCAAATTGACCTGATGACGTAAAATCAAGACAAGTTAGTCATAAGTAATTGGAATGAAAATTAACCTTATTAAAACACATTTTTTGAAGCAGAAATGTGAGCAATATGACCAATAATATGGGGGGGGGGGGGTTGGGGTGAAATATATGCCTCACAGTTGCAAAGAAACAAACGTATTCAGCATTTCTGACCCTCTTTGACTGACTATCTATGTAATAGAAACATGAAGGGGGTGTTGCCAATATGTTGAATTAAACATTCTCATTTTATCTGATAATTACACTTGTTAAGCCAAGCAGAAGGTGTTTGATTCCAAAAAATACTTTTGACTATTTTTTAATAATTTAAAAAAAAAAAAACAGGATACAAATTTTCGTCATTTGTCCATACATCCGATCTTAAAACTCTGTCTTCTGACTCTGATGGCAAGCTAACATTTATGATACACATTACTGGAGTCGTTGCTCATTGGTGGTTTTTCCACCCTGCAGCATCACGTTACAATAACTGCATGCTATTTCAAACGTGCATCATGGTGGTTCAGGAAAGAATGCAAGAGGACATTATTTGTGGAAGCGCGAGACAGAGCAGTTAAGCTAGCATGCATGTCTTTGGACTGTGGGAGGAAGCCGGAGTACCTGGTGAGAACACGCATACACGGGGAGACCATGCAAACTCCAGACTGTTGGAACTGTTTGAACTCCTCCCCAGCTGAGACTTGAACTAGCAACTTTCTTATTGTGAGGCTGCAGGGCTAACCACCACGTCACCGTGCAGCCCCTCGTTGAGAATCCATTTTATTAATTGTTTTTTGCTCAATCATTGCTGTAAAATGTCCTTCAGAAAGGAAAGTTTATTGATCTTTGATGGGGTGTACTTGCATTATAATGGCATTGTCATATTAATTGAAAATGGCCTCAAAATGAGAACATCATTGTTCAACGCATTATCATTTATCTTAATCATTTCTGAGACAATCGCACAGCATAACTTGTTATGGTGACAGGCTTATTTGTGCTTAACAGATCATCAGATCTCTGCTGTTGGAACAGAAAAGCAGAAAGCTGGAAGAGTTTTCTATTTTGCAACCGTTTCGGACGTCATCTTCTGACCTCGCCTTCAAACAGTTCCCTGCAGAACACTGCTTTGGAATAACTATAGTTCTGGAGTAAAATCAAGCTGTTTATTCAGGAAAAACTCCATACTACTGCATCTGGAAACAACAGTCATGCTGCAATCACGCCATTAAGACTGCGTTTTTCTCCACTCTGTTTGGTGTGAACATTTAATGAAGCTCCTGAAATCTATCTGCAGGAGTTTATGAATTGAGCTGCTGTCAAATGGCTGATTACTGATAATTGCATGAATAAGCAGGTGTTCAGGTGTTTCAAATAAAGCTCTTGGTGAGTGTTTGTCTTTTCTAACTGTCACAGACAATTTAGTTGGAGAGCTTTGGATTATTAGCATATTAGAAACCAAAGCATATTACCGAGCTGAATCACGTTTCCCTGCTAATGAAACACAGACTCGCGTCTTTCTGACATTTTGTGCCCACAGGTTCTGAAATCCACTCTGCTTGCCCTCATCCATCTGCAAAGTTAAATAGAGATTAAAGTGCCCCTGGTATGAAATTAGTGTGTTTTGAGGTTTTGATCATATATTTTAGTTCCCCTAGCCTGGCTCTGTCCCCTAAAGGGTTAAATTACAGATTTGTGTTTCCTTTTTCCGTGGGTGTGTCTGCCTACATGGCGAAGTTAGCATTCATAAATGGGCTGATTGGCAGTTCGGCGTATTTTACTGCAGCATATTACATCATTGACTTCCAGCCAATTACCTCCCTCCCCGGAACGACACTCTCAAAGTCCCTCCCTCCGAGACCTACGACAGCATGGAGTCCTGTTGCATCATCACTGCTCTGTACCTGGTGTACGAAGGACAACAGCAATCTTTCTGCCCCCCCCCGAAAAGCTTGTGGATGATTTAATTTCTGCAGGAATGTGCCGACCGATATAAATAGGTAGAAAATCTCTCTGCAGCTCCGTCTCCTCCTCAGAAGGTTATAACGGCTTCCAGCCACCATGAAGAAACACCAAGTTTCTAATGAACGTTTGTCATCATGTTCGTGTCTTTTATCTCTGAGGGAAACTGATGTTTGTGATGATTCCAGTTTATAATTCTTCCCGCTGTGCGCGTGTGTTGTAACCTGACTCCCGCCACCTGGTATTTGCAATACCATCTGGGGAGGGAGTTAACCCGATGTCATTTCAAATTAGTCTTTTTTTTCTAAAACTCTTGCATGTGATTGGATAGAAGATCTGTGCGTCATCTTGACTGACACGCTACTTCAGCCACTCACGTTGAACCGAATGACGCAACCCGTGACGCAACTCAGAGCGACACCAGAGCCACCACGCATAGAGGATCGAGTTATCAAAACATGTTATCAAGCTCAAAAAGCTTCAGTCAAACAACATGGCGGCGGCGGCGACAGCTAGTACGAGCGGTGTACAGTCTGTGAACGACTTTTGTCGAATGTGCAAAGAAAACCTCCGGATAAAAGGCAACATATGCAACAGCCAGCGCATATTTGAAGGAGTTCCTTACGGAAAGAGGGTAGACCAACGTCTTGCAGAACCCTGTGCTTCTACATCACATCCGGCCAAAACGCCGCCCATCCTTCAAAAGTCCCACCCGCGATTAGTGATTGGCTCCTATTATTCTCTAACCAGACGAAATCACCTATAACTGTCGCCTTACTCAGATGGAGTGCGTGAGGAAAGGGAACGCCCCCGCGTGTACTTGTTGAACGCACCCAGATGATGTAAATCAGGTTACGTGTGTTGGGCTGCACACATAGACTCGGGTTTACAATCAGGCCTTCATCATTATCTTCATCATCATCACTGTTTCTGTACTGCTCCGGTCAGACGAGGACAGATCTAATGAGCAGAACTAGTGTAATATATCTTCAGTATTAACTAGTAACTGAATTGGGGTCATGGGTGAAGTAAATAATTCAGGGAAACTTGTTGCTGCAATATGATGCTGTTTTCTTCTTAAACTGGATTCATACTTGCGCTGCATCTGCTTCTGTGCCGTCACCGCTGTACGTCCTGTATTAGTCTGCAGAGGCTCAATGCGAACTTCTTCAGGCCTGACGTGCAGCCGCGTTCAACAGAACACAGCAACTCTGTTTTACCATAGAGACTCATTGACAACAGAAGCACATGGTAAGAAGCGTGCCTTCTGGTCACCAAACCTCGGTCATTGTATGCCAGTGCTAACAGTAGCGCTAACTAGTAGCGCCTGCTATTCTACAACAAGGCTGAATTACGGCAAACGATCCTTTCATACAGTATCATGGACCTTCGAGTCTGCCTAAAAAGGGACCAAAAGTCGCCAGGAATTTCATGCCACTGGCCCTTTAAAGCGTTTGGATTTTCTCTTTTTATCCATGAGCAGAGAGCTGAGCAGAGCGGCAGCAGAGAGCTGAGCAGAGCGGCAGCAGAGAGCTGAGCAGAGCGACAGCAGAGAGCTGAATAGGCTCAGATATTTCAGATATCTCTGAGATATCTGGTATCAACCACTGGCCTTGGGATCCATCACCAACTGTCGGCCCAGAACCTCCAACCAACCATCGGGCCGAGGATCTTTCACTGGCCGCCAGGCCTGGAGCCTGCCACAAGCCCAGGATCCGGCCTCCAGGCCCCACTCTCGCAGTCGGGCCCTAAACCCGCTGTCACCCACAAGCGGGAACTACCACAACGGCAGCTAAACATGGACTCAAGATTGTCCCCCAGAGACTCCACAAAGTTAAGGAAAGCAAACAAAAGGATCAATAACCTCCTAGAAGACATCAAACGACTATCACTGGAAATAAAAAACAAAGACGCACTGCTCACTAAATACACGGACGTCGCCTTTGAACAGTCACAGCAAATCGCTTCACTTACCTCGGCTCTTCAGGACACTGCGCTTTGGGACCCCGCAATTCATACATCCTCTTCCACACCGAAACCTCGGCGATCCTGGACCGAAGTAGTGGTCCGTGGTGGGAAAAGGGCCTCATCTCAGGAGCTTCCACCACCACTGAGCCTCCAAAATCGTTTTGATGCGCTGTCACATTCCGCAGGGGACCTGGCGTTGGATCTACGGATGTCCACAGGAATGGCGGGAGACACCTCCTCGCTCCATCAGCTGGGATTACGGTCGGGGACCGGAGAGGATGGAGCTGCGGCACCCGCCTCTGGGGTAGCTGTCATGGAGACAGCGGCCAGCCACCTGGTTGGGTCCGCTACCGCTGCTAATCCGCCTCGCGCGCCAGCGAGGGGAGCTGACAGCCCAAGGCCCCGGTCTGTGTCCTCCTCCTCCGCGTCACGTCGGCGGCTCCTCGTGGATGCGGTTCGCAGACACTCTACCCCACCAGTCCGGTCCAGTTGGGCCTCGGCATCAGAGGCTTCCAGGCCCGATCCATCCGCTGCGGCCGCTGGTGGGATCAACAACCGACAGCCGCCTACCAGCGTCCAGGTTCCCTCAGCTCCAGCCAGCAGCGAGGCAGCAGCGCTCCCCGAGACTTCTCCTCTGAGCCAGCGAACCCGGCCTTCCCATCCACCTCCTCTCATCCCACCAACGACCCTCATCCTCGGTGACTCCGTGGTAAGAGATATTCGTTTCTTTAACGCGATCACACTCTGCTTTCCTGGAGCCACCGTGCCGGTTCTTCTGGATAAACTCCCAGAACTGCTGCGCACTCTCCCGGACACGGTAAACAGAGTTGTTGTGCATGTCGGGACCAACGACATCTCCCTTCATCAGTCCGAAGTGACAAAGATGGATTTTATGGATCTCTTTAGGGATTTAAAAAACAGCGGCAAATCCGTTTTTATTAGTGGTCCCATCCCCACTCTAAACCGTGGATCGGAGCGTTTTAGCAGGCTGCTCGGACTCAACACCTGGCTTCATCACACCTGTAAAACCTTTAACATTGGCTTTGTTGACAACTTCAATCTGTTCTGGAATCGCCCCTCGTTTTTCAAGTCCGACGGTTTACACCCAACTCAGTTAGGTTCATCTATACTGGCAAACAACTTAAAATATTCAATACAATTAGCTGCACATGCATGACTGTTTACATCACACACCTTAGCACCCCGTTCTACTTCTGCACCACCACAGACAGCACACAACAACCTCCCATCACTCATTAGCTCCCCCATCTGGCCCCCCATGGTTAATGCACTGCCCGACCAGTCCACACCATCCTCATACCAGGACAGTATAGACAGACCTTTATCACTGATCCCCACCATAATTACACACAGAAAGAACCACAGACGGACCACCAGAACAAACCGGACTCTAAGATTAATGGACAGTCAGATTATCAAACCCCACGACAAAACTTCCCCCAAACCTCTGAGCATGGCTCTTTTAAATGTAAGATCTCTCTCAAATAAGTCTTTTATTGTGAATGATTTGATTTTAGACCATGAACTTGACTGTCTGTTTTTAACTGAGACCTGGCTGGGTGCAGATGCGACTACTGTCCTTGCTGAGGCCTCACCGCCCGATTTTTAACTTTGCTTTTTCTACAAGAAGTAGCAAAAGGGGAGGTGGCACTGCTTCAATAACATCCACAACTCTTGCCACCAAACCTGCCTCATTTAATCATTATGACACCTTTGAACACCATGCAATTGTTCTTAGCAGTCCTCCAATTTTAATTGTCACCATTTACAGACCCCCCCAAAAATGCACAGCTTTTATCAGTGAATTTTCTGAATTCCTGTCAATCATTCATAGCTCCTACAACATGGCACTTTTAACCGGTGATTTTAACCTACACATAGACAACCCCTCAGATCCTGTTGTAACCGAGTTTTTAAGTGTTCTTAACTACATGGATTTTATTCAACATGTAAGGCAGCCGAGTCACAACAGGGGACACACTCTGGATCTGGTCATCACGCATGGCTTGCCAGCTGCTGTGTCCTCTGTTGTTGACTTGGCTGTCTCTGATCACTATTGTGTGTTTTTTAACATCACCGGTTTTATCAAGCGGGAGACCTCGGCAAGGACGATGAGGAAACGTCATCTAACCCCTGAAGTGGCTGCAAATTTTCTTGGTGCTTTAGAGGAATGTCCTCCTGTTGTTTTAACTGCCTCCTGTGATTTTATTGTTGAGAATTTTAACAGTAGACTTCAGACAGCCCTCAATGCTCTTGCCCCGCTCAAAACAAAAACCATTCATACCAAATCTGTTGCCCCATGGAGAAACGAGGAGCTGAAAAAAATCAAAAGGAAATGCAGGATGGCAGAAAGGAGATGGAGGAAAAACAAAATAACCATAAATTATGAAATTTTCAGAGACCAGCAAAAAATATACAACAATGCACTCAGACATGCACGAAATAACTACTTTTCAAAAATAATTAATGACCACAAAAACAATCCAAAGGTTCTCTTTTCCACAATAGACAATATTTTAAACCCTGATTTTAACAAACCCACTTTTAAGCCAACAGTTGCTCTTTGTGAAGCATTTGCAGACCACTTCATGGAGAAGGTAGACACTATAAGAAGCAATATTTTATCCCTTCAAAGTAACATGATTTTTAACGTACCCGAGTGTCTGCCTTCATCGGAGGAAGCACTGGACAGTTTTGACCTGGTTAACGCTGGGACACTTGATAAAGTTTTCTCCTCTGTGAGGCCCACCACATGTCTTTTGGACCCGGTCCCAACCTCATTTTTAAGCCATTTTATGAATTTTTTAGAGAAGAGCTTTTAAACATGATGAATCGCTCTCTTCAGACGGGGGTCTTCCCTGCTGCCTTCAAAGGGGCAGTGGTGAGGCCTCTGCTGAAGAAGAGCGATTTGGATTGTAATGATCTTAACAATTTTAGACCGGTATCTAACTTACCATTTTTAAGCAAAGTTTTAGAGAAGCTTGTTTTTATTCAGCTCACTGACTTTTTAAATGCACAGAACGTCCTTGAGAAATTTCAGTCTGGATTTAGGGTGAACCACAGCACAGAGACGGCCCTTTTAAAGATTTTAAATGATCTTAGATTAAATTATGACTCAAAGAAGATGACAGTGTTGGTTCTCCTGGATCTCAGTGCTGCATTTGATACAGTTGACCACACTATTCTTTTATCCCGTTTAAAGCAGCTCGGCCTCTCTGGTGCTGTTCACAGATGGTTCACCTCCTACCTCACAGACAGGACATTTATGGTAAGTCTGGATACCTGCTCCTCCAGGGTTCACAAAGTCACATGTGGTGTGCCTCAGGGATCAATCTTGGGCCCTGTGCTTTTTAACCTATACATGCTCCCTCTTGGTGGGGTCATCAGGAGACATGGAGTCAACTTTCACAGTTACGCTGATGACACACAGTTGTACATCTCTATGTCTCCTGATGACACGAGGCCAATGGATGCACTTTTTAACTGTATTTCAGACATCAGATCCTGGATGGCAGAAAACTTTCTCCAGCTTAACCAGGCCAAAACTGAGGTTTTAGTCATCGGTCCTGAAGCCCAGAGAGAGACACTTTTACCCAAACTACAATCTTTATCTTTTAATCCCTCATTACAAGTAAAAAATCTGGGCGTGATTTTTGACTCTGAGCTGACTTTTATTCCACACATCAAAAATATCACAAAAATAGGGTTTTACCATCTAAAAAATATAGCCAGAGTCCGCCCCGTTCTCTCTCGGGCCAACACTGAGATGCTAATGCATGCTTTTATTACAAGTCGTATTGACTACTGTAACAGCTTTCTGGTCTTCCCAAAAAGAACATCTCAGGTCTACAACTCTTGCAGAATTCAGCAGCACGTGTCCTGACGAAGACCAGGAGGCAGGCCCATATCACACCAGTTTTACGATCGCTGCATTTGTATTTGTATTTGTATTTATTTTGATCTCCATTAGCTGTAACAAGTACAGCTATTCTTCCTGGAGTCAATCCCACAAAACAACTCTCTTCCTCTTTTCATATCAGTCTTACATCAATCTTACATAACACCATACATCTAAACAGGACAGGAGAATACATATATATATACATACCCCTATACCCCCCCCCCCCCCCACACACACACACACACACACACACACTCACACACAGTACTTCTACATAGGACCTTCATATCATTGTCATTCCAGTAAAAGAGAGAGAGCGCCTGGCTGTTCATGATTGGTTATAAAAGATACTTTTTCAAGAGGAGTTTAAATTGACATTTACTGGTTGCTTTAATGATATCAATTGGCAGAATGTTCCAGCTGTACATTGCTCTGTAAATTACTGTACTCTTACCATAATCTGTTTTCACTTTGGGTAGTTTAAACTTACCCTCCATGGCATGTCTTGTTTCATAACTGTGTTCATCTGAACTAAAACATAGCTCTTTATGAAGCACAGTGGGATATTTGGTTAACACAATGTTTCTGGTCAGATTAAGCAATGACGCTGTAAATCTCTCTTTTACCTTCAGCCATGACAATACATTATGCATCCAATCTACACTGGTTCTGAATGAGCATCCAAGTGCACATCGAGCTGCTCTGTTTTGGACCATTTGTAGGGTCTTAATATGTGTTGCAGCAGCACAAGACCAAATCTCGGAGCAGTAATCCAACTGTGACAATACAACCGTTTTTATAACATCTGCAGTTACATCAAAAGGTAACATATGAGAGCATCTTCTCACCACCGAGAGACCTTTACCCATCCTGTGCATTACTGTTTTCACATGTTTATGCCATGAAAGTTTGCTGTCCAAATCAACACCAAGTAATTGAGTCTCTTGAACTTGCTCAACCCATACATCTTCCAAAACAATATTCAATTTGGGTTCATTCAGCAGCATATGTCTGGTTCCAAAAAGAATACTTTTTGTCTTGCCAACATTTAGAACCAACTTATTATTTGTGACCCACTCTAGGACAGATTTTAATTCTTGTATCAAAACAATCTCAAGTTCTTCCACTGTACTTTGTGATGAATAGATGGTCGAGTCATCGGCATACATTGCGACTTTTGCTTTTCGTAAAAATAATGGCAAGTCATTTACATATATAGAAAACAGGAGTGGTCCTAGGCAGCTTCCCTGCGGTATGCCGCAACAAACAGTTTTTTCATCTGATAGGCAACCATTAAAAAGACTGCTTGCCTCCTGTTTCTTAGGTAACTCTGAAGCCAGTGTAATGATGTTGAACTGAACCCATAACATTGCATTTTTTTCTCAACAGAAGATCATGATCGATAACATCAAAAGCTGAGCTAAAATCTAATAGAACAGCTGCTGCAAACTGTTTATTATCTAATGCTGTTAACCAGTCAGTTGTCATCTGGGCCAAAGCAGTAGTAGTTGAATGACCTGGTCTGTATGCATGTTGGAAATCTGTATTTAAGTTATTGGCAACAAAATATTTTTGTATTTGTATAAAAACAATCCTTTCCAAAATTTTGCTCAGAGCAGGCAACATACTGATTGGTCTAGTGTTAGGACCACAGAATGGTAGTAAGTTACTTTTTGGTAATGGCACAATTTTAGCCATTTTCCAAACCTGTGGAAAAACACCCTTATCAAGGCTCATATTAAAAATGTGAGCAATGGGAACTGCAATCAAGCTAGCAACTAATTTTAATAATTTGACATCAATATGATCTACGCCCGAGGGTTTTTCTTTACATTCTGTTATTAACTTCTCAACCTGATCCACAGTAACATTGATCAACTCAAAGCTGCAATTCTTTCCTGCCATGATATTATTTGTTATTGAATTTTCTGCTTTTGCGTTGTTTGTTTGTTCCATATTGCCTCGTAGTTGATCAATTTTATCATAAAAGTAATTATTTAAATGATTGGCTATATCCACTGGCTTTGTAATAAAATGACCACCAGATTCAAGAAATGATGGAGTGGACTTAATATTCCTTCCCAACATGTTATTTAAAATAGACCATAATTTCCTGTTATCATGTTTCTCATTTGTGATCAAATTTTTAAAATACAACTTCTTTTTATTTTTATTTAATTTAGTTACATAGTTTCTCAATTTCCGGTATAACTGCCAGTCTGACTCATAATTAGAAATAACTGCCATTTTCTTAGCCTCATCTCTTTGTCTCATACAATCCTTAAGTTCATCATCAATCCAGCCGGCTCTTACATTCCTTACTGTTCTCTTTCTTAGCGGGGCATGCTTATCACTTACTTTTAAGAATTTTTTATTAAATGCTTCAATCGCATCATCTGGATTGTTACTTATCAGGACATCATCCCAACAAATATTTTGGACATCCTCAATAAAGCCATCTTCAGTAAAATGTTTATAAGATCTCTTGACTATTATTTTGTGCCCACCTTTAGGAACTTTAGTTTTCCTCACCGTTGCGATGAGGTTGTGATCACTACAGCCAACTGGGATTGATATTGCCTCAGTACAAAGACCACCAGAGTTTGTAAAAATATGGTCGATCAGAGTAGATGTTTTACTTCCATCCCTCATACTACATATTCGAGTTGGCTTAGTCACAAGTTGCATTAAGCAACATGCCTCGGTGATGGAATAAAGTTTGTTTCTTAAAGGACATTGTAATGAATTCCAGTCTATATTAAGGTCTCCCACAATATAGATCTCTTTTTGATTGTCACATACATTATCTATCATCGAACATAAAGAATCTAGGTAAGCAGAAGTTGCATTGGGAGGGCGGTAACAACAACAAACCAGCAATGGCTTTAAATGTGGAATATAAACTTGAAGCCATAATGCCTCTATTTCAGACATTAAATCTGTTCTAATTTTAACTGGTATATGCTCCTGTATATAGATAGCAACTCCACCCCCCCTTGCATCTCTGTCTTTCCTATATATTCTATACCCTTGGATATATAATGAAGAGTCCTCAAAAGTGGTGTCCAAACGTGTCTCAGTGATTCCTAATATATGTAAATTACCTTTTACTAAAATATCTGCAATATCCATTATCTTATTTCTAAGGCTGCATATATTTAAGTGTGCCAATTTTAATCCCTTCCTGTTTAGCTTAGCAAAAGTTCCCATTATAGAATTTTTCCATTAAGCCACTCTTACAATCTCTCCATTTAGTTTTATTGTAACTGGGTCCAAGTATAAAAACTACATAACATAAACAGATACTCACACACTCATACTTACACACTTTCACACCCCCAAAGTCTATGGTCATTATGAAACTTCTATAATAACCTTCTCCTTATTATCCTGCTTAGCAAAGTATACATTTCTTAATCCATCATTATAATCACGATTCAGCACATTCCATCTATTTTCATTACACCATTTACAAACGTCCACCAATCACTGTCCTCCAAAAGTTTACTGCAAGGGTCATGTGACACACTCATCGAATCAGCTGCACCTGCGCCCTTGTCACATGCCCAGCAGTGCGGAACCAAAACAATATGCCATTAGTAATAACTTGTATCGAAGGATTACAATCAGTTATTGGGGCTCGATATAGAAAGAATGTGGAGAAAAATACTGAGGAATACACTTTTTCCTCTCTCTCTTTTTGAGACCGTGTCGTTTTTCCAATGGACTCTCACTGCACTGCACTCTCGGAACTCTCAAGGAACCGCTCCAACTTTGCAGGATTTTCAAAGTACCTGTGTTCATGGCCTTTAGACACCTTTATCGTGGCCGGATAGAGCAAAAAGGCTTGGAAGCCAGCCTGTCGAGCCTTCTCCATGGCAGGGAAACAGGATTTACGACGGATCCGTGTAGCCGAGCTGTAGTCGGCCGTGAAGCCAATTTCCTGTCCTCCAATGACAAGCGGTGAGTCTCTCGCCGCTTTCAAAATCCTTGCTCTGTCCGTGTATCTTAGGCACATGAAAACCACAACCCTCGGTTTGCCCCGGGGGGAACCAATACGATGCGCGCTCATGATCTCTGGTGGCGCGGCCCTCAGTGTGGGGAACCATTGTGGTAGCTGAGTCGTAATGTATTGCAGAACGTTTGAACTCTCTTTCAGTTCACATAACCCATGTACAATGACATTGTTCCTTCTACTCCGATCTTCCAAATCAGCTAACTTGATCTCCACTGTTGTCATTGTTTTGGACAAGGTTATAGTTGTTTGCTCCACACTTTCTGTGCGCGTCATTAATTTGGTATGTTCCTCTCTGAGCGCCTTTGTTTCTTCTTTGAGCAATGAAAGGTCACCTCGAAGTAAATCCAAGTGTTGCTCCAAACGTGCGAATCCTTCCTTTGATGTTGCCTCAGCCTTGGCAAAGTGCTTCTGGAGTGCAGATTCAATGAGCGAAGTTAACATCTCAGTAGACGCCATTATGGTCTCACTCTCAGTGGCAGGTGTGGAGTTAACTTTAGTTCCACGCGGCATATGTAATGTTCAAATCCACCAGAAGCAGTCAAAGTAACAAAACGTTTTACCACAGATGCCACGGATGCTGAGTTCGTCTATTCCTGCGATGAATACATGGACTAATTGTTGGTTCAAAGTCATGCAGGAGGAGAAGCAAGACGCAGCTATCCCTGAGCAGCCATCTTGTGTAGGTGGAGGTGGAGCATTGGCTCCCTGTGTGTTTTAGGATCGATTTTAAGGTTCTTTTAATGGTTTTTAAATGTCTTAATGGTCTTGGGCCTTCTTATCTCTCAGAACTGCTTTTACCCTATGAGCCCTCGCGGTCCCTGCGCTCCTCCGGCAGCAGGCTTTTAGTAATTCCCAAAGCCAGGACACACACACATGGCGAGGCGTCGTTCCAATGGTACGGCCCTCGCCTGTGGAACAGTCTGCCGGAGGATCTCAGGGGCGCAGAGAACGTCCACATTTTTAAGAGCAGGCTCAAGACCCACCTTTTTAGCTTGGCTTTTAGCTGATTTTTACTGTTTAAGTTTTAATTGGCTATTTAATATTTTGTACTGGTTGTTTTTAAATTGCTTTTTATTACTGTTTGGGCATTTTTAGATGTTTCTATTCAAGGTTTTAATGTATTTTATACGTTCTTATTACTTTCATTATTAGTACTTTTTATTGTTCCTGGGTCCTTAGGTCTCTCCGGTGCTTTCCTCGTGGGGGCCGTCTGTCCGGGGTGGCGTTGGCGGGCTCGGTGCGGTGCTACTGGTGCCTTGGTGGGGGTGATCTTCCATCATACCTCCCCATGGCACCTGGGCCGCTGCGGTTACCGTTGCTGCGCTGCCCCGGTGCAGACGGCTCCTCTGATGGGGTTCCCTCACTTTTTCCATCTGTACTCAGCCTCAGGTAGATCGACACACTTGAATTTTTTTTTTTTTTTTTTTTTTTTTTTTTTTTTTTGGGGGGGGGGGGGTGGGGGTGGGGTGGTGGGGGTGGGAAAGGGCAACGGGCGGGAATGTTTTTAAACTGTAAAGCGCTTTGAGTCGCGCAACCTGCTGGAAAAGCGCTTCATAAATAAAGATTGATTGATTGATTGA
>JALJCO010000438.1:0-11918 GCA_023101725.1 Atherinomorus stipes
TTCCCTAATGACTTGTTCACCTGCGTTCACAGTTTTACCAGTGATGCATCTTGAGTTTTGAAATGTTTATCTGGCACTTATTACTGGTCTGGACAGAACCATCACTTGGTCTGGATCTGGACCACAGTCTACCATTGGGTGATATTTGCTGTAGCGTACAGCAACAAATTCTGAGCTGATGCAGCAACAGCAGAAGCTTACATATTTGAAATCTGCTTTGGCTGAGCAGCAGCGACAGAAACACATTTTTTTAAAGTATTTATTTGTAAGGGACAATGCACATTCATGAACATACAACACAGATGTAAATATGCCGGATTTAGCAGGAGGCTAATTTCCATCCGCAGTCCGATAGAGGAAATAACATTACCAACAGATAAGAATATAACAATATCAATCAATCAATTCATAATTTTTAAAGGGACTAGAGGCAAGATTAAGAAATGAGACTCGCGAGTGTCACAACTGGCGCTGCAGCCACCAGCCAAGCTGGCACGGGAATGCGCACAAACTGAAGCTATAATGTTGTTTACTGCGCTGATAAAGTCTTTTTCGTCGTAGTGCCACTTTTTAGTGATCTTTCAATTGATCTGTATTGTTTCCTGACGGCAGAAGAATCTATAACTATCCATTGCGGCGTTTGAATTCACCGTGACCATCTTCTTCCTGTATCAAAACTGTCAGGTCCTGCATATGCAGCGTCATTTGACGTCACATCTACAGGACAGCGCGGGAAATTTGGCCACTGAATTGCAATCGCAGTAATTTGACTGGTAATTTCCACTTAAAAAGTGGAAAGGATCATTTTCCCATACCACATGAAGGCAGCATATGTGTCCTTGTGTTGGCTACACCCCCCAAAACCCCGATCTCGCCTGAGCAGAAGAAAATAGATGGATGGGTGGATATTATTGGTTAACTGGCACACACCCACACTAAACAATGTTAATAGAGAGTAAAACTTTCATAGTTTACCAAGAAATTTGTAAAGAATTTATAATTGAATATGTTGTGGAACAGAAAGCCAGGGGAGTTTGTGAAGAACTGGGATGATGTGGTCACGGAAGGAGGTCTGAGTGAGGAACTGTGCAACAGACTTTTAAATGAATTGGAGCTTGTTTAAGGCTTTGTTTGATGAGCTCAAGGGGCAAACAAACTCCGCTGGAAAAGTGTGAAGCTCGGAACTTAAGTTTAATAATTGTATTTCTTTCTTCATCCGCTAGGGGCTGGCTCCAAAACAGAGCAAATCCCCATAGACTCCCATGTTAAAAAGGCCAACTTCACAGCAGCAATAAACATGTTTATACTGTAGCCTGGTTCAAAAAGTCATTTTAGGTTTAACACCAGGAGGTCAAGTCTACCTTTATGTCAACTGTGAGGGGGGTGAATTTTTTTTTATAACTCATCCATTAAGATGTTATTCAATCTTGAAATTACATAATAAGGGGCGTATCCTTTTGATTGACATGTAGCAGACCGGATGCCGGCCTGCCGGCTGGTGATTCATATTTAGCTCCTTGTTTACTCTTGGTAAGGTCTCAGTCTGCAGCAGAGTAGCAAAATAGTGGTTTTAAGCAGCTAACAGGAAGTCCAAACATGCCTTACCTTTATCCTGCCACTTAGAGGCTAATCTTCGTTAGGTCCTGTTAGTTTCGAGTTAGCTCGGTTTGCATTTAGCTCAGATATGTTCAAAGTCAATCATTTGCCCTGAGACCGCGCTTTGCCCATTTAAGTATTTTCCAGGAGTGACAACACACGTGATACGGCAAGATGGCGACGGTGGGACACGCCCAACTGGCTTCACTTTCCCTATTCAGACATGACCGGATACTATGTCCATTTTTTTACGGTATTTGGATGAGCCGTACAGGATGCTATTGTAGGAGTTGAGCATGGATGTGACGACAAGCATGGAAGAGAGTTTCAGCTGCAGGAAAGGAAAGAGATTGATGGAAATGGACAATGCTTTGTAGGTAGAAGTATGCTGTTCTGGTGATTTGGTTGATGTATTGCTCAAAAGAGATAATGTTGGTAACACTTTACAATAAGGGTCCCTTAATTAACATTAGTTAGTGCATTATTAAGCATTAATTAACTGCTTAATAATACATGAACAACTTTTATTAACTATTACTTTGCATTAGTTAGCATATTGGTTAATGCGTTAGTTAGAGGTTAATAAATGCTTACTTCCCAACCTTACTTAATGCATTATTAAGCATTGATAAAAGTTTAATTATACAATAAATTGCCATTAGGTATGCATTACTCAGCATTAATAACCATTTTAGTTGGAATGTTAGTAAGCCCTTAATAATGTATCTAGTAATGGTTTAGCAGTGGTGTTTATTTGGAG
Organism: Atherinomorus stipes; assembly: GCA_023101725.1. Lineage (NCBI taxonomy): Eukaryota > Metazoa > Chordata > Actinopteri > Atheriniformes > Atherinidae > Atherinomorus > Atherinomorus stipes. Next base: position 2,357 of record JALJCO010000438.1, read on the forward strand.
TGAATAAGCATTAAGTAACAGCTAACTAATGCATTGACAAAGCCTTCGCTTTACATTGGATGTTATCTGGATGGGCATCAATGAGCCATTTATTAATATCCTAGGTAATCATTTACTAATGCTGTGCTGTGTATATTATCAGGTACTCCTTACTTCATGTTAAGTAAGGTATTAATTCACATTAGAAGCCTGACCTGATGGCCCTTAATCATGTGAGTGTCTCATAAGCATGACTTAACCATAGTTAACTATTACTGAATGTTATTTGGACCCTTATTGTAAAGTGTAAACATTTATCCCTTTGGTAACACTATATTTATGCTTAACAGTCTAATAAGCATTACTTAACCATAGTTAACTATTACTGAATGTTATTTGGACCCTTATTGTAAAGTGTAAACATTTATCCCTTTGGTAACACTATATTTATGCTTAACAGTCTGATAAGCATTACTTAACCATAGTTAACTATTACTGAATGTTATTTGACCCTTATCATAAAGTGTAAACATTTATCCCTTTGCTAACACTATATTTATGCTTAACAGTTTAATAAGCAATACTTAACCATGGTTAACCATTACTGTATGTTATTTGGACCCTTATTGTAAAGTGTAAACATTTATCCCTTTGTTAACACTTTATAAATGCATAGCATAAATGCACAGCCTAATAAGCATTACTTAACCATAGTTAGGGGTGTTTTCTGGACCTGGGAACATTGGGGGTTGAACACACCCTCAATTCCTTGGAAAGGAATCTGGGGAAACCTACACAGTAAAAATGCCCGTCTATTTAAGCTTTCTTCAGTATTGTGGCACCTTGTTTAAAGCCAAATACTGCAAGACATACTTCAAAATGTATTTACTTTCAAGCTTAAACTTGACAATGTGAACAAGATCTCTAGAATCAGTATTAATATTAAGAAAGACTTGACTAATAAAATTTGTCATTAAATAACATTTATTTTAGTAACAATTATTATTAAGTTGAGTTAAAAAAAAAGTAGGCTAACAATTATTTTCAACAAGAACAAAAAGTTGTTGGGGTCATATTGCATGGTGGACATCTGTCTCTCCTCTCTCTCTCTCCTCCGCCACTCCTCCATCTTCTGCTGACAGAGAAACAATGAAATGTGCATTAACGACACCATCAGAAATGTAAAGAGAATATGACAGGTTACTCAGTAACAATCACACTGATTGATCTGTACATAATAATAACTGCAATCATGAATTTCAGCAGTCTTTACACTTATAACAAAAAAGTAAAACTTAATTTAATCAGTGGACTTCCATCTCTCTAACATCTGGAGCAAAATCTGTTCCTCCTAGCAGCAAAAGTGGATTTTCTCATGGATATAAGCCAGCATGTCAGGTAGACCACACCACCAGATTTAATGCAAATAGTCTATAACAGAAAAGGGCAAAGCTAACGGGTTAGCACCATGCTGTCTCATGTGACATGTGACTGTATGTGAGGCTGTGACCAGGGCCAGACAGCCAGCGAACCAAAAGCAAAAGAGAAGGGGGAAAAACTAAGGCTTGATTTTCTTGATTTCACTGAACATCTTTTTGTGTATCTTTATCTTTTCACTGTAATAGCTTTTTCAATCTAAACGAATATAAACTAGAGAAGAACAAAATACAAGCTGTAGTACATCCTAACCACATTAGTTGGTCAGCCTAGCTTAACCATGTGTATATCATATCGTTCTTTATATTTCAATAAACCAAACTAATTAACACACATGCACAAGTGTTTTCTAACACATTAATACTTACGAAGACGAAAGATTCACATATTTAGCATCAACTTCAGCTGATTTTTTATTTTTTTCTCCCGAAAGTTCGTTCACAGTAAGCTACCGAAGAAAATACATCAAAGATTGTTTCTGTGGTGAGAGTGCTCACTCGCTCGCGTATCTGAACGTGAGCGGGAGTTTTACAGAAGCGGACAATCATCTGCCTTTAACTGGTTGACAGTCCTTGTAGGATGAAACGAGTGAGCGCTCTTACCGTTGGCTGAATTCTCACCAACACAGTCTTCGTTCTTTTTCTACTGTGAAGGAGCTGAAACATCAGCTTATGTACAAGCTAAATGTGCCTTTGCATGCGTGTGCCTTGGGAAACTACATCTTTGTAAGTGTTATTGTTAGAAAACACTTGTGTATGTGTGTTAATTAGTTTGGTCGGTTGAAATATGAAGAACAATGTGATATACACATGGTTACGCTAGGCTAAAAACTAATGTGGTTGGCATGTACTAGCTCGTAGTTTGTTCTTCTATAGTTTATATATGTTTAAGTTACAAAAAACTATCATTGAAAAGATAAAGATACACAAAAAAATGTTCAGTAAAATCAAGAAAATCAAGCCTTAGTTTTTTTTCCCCCCCTTCTCTTTTGCTTTGGTTGGCTGGCTGTCCAGCCCTGGTCTAGCATCACATACAGTCACATGTCACATGAGGACAGCATGGTTAGCTAACCCGTTAGCTTTGCCCTTTTCTGTTATAGACAATTTGCATTAAATCTGGTGGTGTAGTCTACCTGACATGCTGGTATATCCACGAGAAAATCCACTTTTGCTGCTAGGATGGTGCTGTTGGACAGATTTTGCTCCAGGACGGGGTGTTGGAGGCCAGAGAGATGGAAGTCAGAGTACCACTAGAATAAACTAGACTAAACCACTGATTAAATTAAGTTTTACTTTTGTTATAAGTGTAAAGACTGCTGAAATTCATGATTGCAGTTATTATTATGTACAGATCAATCAGTGTGATTGTTGCTGAGTAACCTGCCCTGTCTCTTTACATTTCTGATGGTGTCATTAATGCACATTTCATTGTTTCTCTGTCAGCAGAAGGTGGAGGGAGTGAGCGGAGGATGGAGAGGAGAGAGAACAGAAGACAGATGTCCACCATGCAATATGACCCACAACTAACTTTTGTTCTTGTTGAAAATAATTGTTAGCCTACTTTTTAACTCAACTTAATAATAATTGTTACTAAAATAAATGTTATTTAATGACAAATTTTATTAGTCAAGTCTTTCTTAATATTAATACTGATTTTAGAGATCTTGTTCACATTGTCAAGTTTAAGCTTGAAAGTAAATACATTTTGAAGTATGTCTTGCAGTATTTGGCTTTAAACAAGGTGCCACAATGCTGAAGAAAGCTTAAATAGAGGGGCATTTTTACTGTGTAGGTTTCCCCAGATTCCTTTCCAAGGAATTGGGGGTGTGTTCAACCCCCAATGTTCCCAGGTCCAGAAAACACCCCTAACTATGGTTAAGTAATGCTTATTAGGCTGTGCATTTATGCTATGCATTTATAAAGTGTTAACAAAGGGATAAATGTTTACACTTTACAATAAGGGTCCAAATAACATTCAGTAATGGTTAACTATGGTTAAGTAATGCTTATTAGGCTGTTAAGCATAAATATAGTGTTACCAAAGGGATAAATGTTTACACTTTACAATAAGGGTCCAAATAACATTCAGTAATAGTTAACTATGGTTAAGTCATGCTTATGAGACACTCACATGATTAAGGGCCATCAGGTCAGGCTTCTAATGTGAATTAATACCTTACTTAACATGAAGTAAGGGGTACCTGATAATATACACAGCACAGCATTAGTAAATGATTATCTAAGATATTAATAAATGGCTCATTGATGCCCATCCAGATAACATCCAATGTAGAGCGAAGGCTTTGTCAATGCATTAGTTAGCTGTTAGTTAATGTTTATTCACTCCAAATAAACACCACTGCTAAACCATTACTAGAGACATTATTAAGGGCTTACTAACATTCCAACTAAAATGGTTATTAATGCTGAGTAATGCATACATAATGGTAATTTATTATATAAATCAAACTTTTATCAATGCTTAATAATGCATTAAGGAGTTTGGGAAGTAAGCATTTATTAACTGCTAATTAACACATTAACCAATATGCTAACTAATGCAAAGTAATAGTTAATAAAAGTTGTTCATGTATTATTAAGCAGTTAATTAATGCTTAATTATGCACTAACTAACGTTAATTAAGGGACCCTTATTGTAAAGTGTTACCAGATAATGTTATTTTGAAGTAATGCTACTCTTAATTTAGAACAACTTTTGACAACCCACTTCTGGAAAGGCAGTTCTAACTAACTCAGGTGGGCTGAATAAAAAAAAAAAAACTTTTACCATTTCCTTTCTTCTTTTTTATTCGTCTTTTTACATGAAATCCCGATAAAATACATTTAAGTTTCTGGTTGTAATGTCACAAAATATGTAGTGCATGGGCACATACATTTTCCAGGGACTTATTTATATATGAAAAAAAGAAAATGGATAAAATGAAATGTGTTTATTTTCAGGTTCAGGCCCAACCTTCCTCTCAGACATTGAAAGGTGCCTGGCAGCAGATGGATACAGACAGCTATTCATCTCTGACATCAACATCTTCATTTCCTCTGAGCTGACGTTTTGCTCTTCCCACATAGTCTTTTCTGATCAGGGCACCTCCTCTGTCATCAGGACAACTTGGCTCCACTGGTGTCACGTCAATAACATCCCTGTCAGGTGTGACGGACCGCCAAACCCGTCTCGACAACACTGGTTTCGGGACACAGCCGCAGACTGAAGGTGTAGCAGAGACAATGTTGACATTTCCATCAAAAGTCTGTCCACAGAGATGTCTGGCTGGAGACGCTGTGCCCTTCACCCTCAATAAAACACCCCTGCCCTCATTTCGTCGAGGCTGCCACTGTGATTGTAACATGGCATTGCTTTTTTAAAAACATTGTTACAAGAAACTTCGTGTTCATCCACACTGTGATTTATTGGATCAGAGAGGCCTCTCTCCCCCTCAAAGATTTATTGTCTCTGACTCAAAGAATGTCAGCAAAGTGGGAGAAAACTTTGAAGAACCATGTTTTCTCTGTCTGCATGGAAGGTTGTAAGAAATTAAACTAAAGCATCTCAGTTTTAAGACACTGATCTGATGTATAGTAATGTGCTATGTAAGAGGCTTTTTATTAGACTTAATTTTTGATATCCCAGTATTCTAGTGCCTACTTTAGCATATTTTAGTGTTTACTGAGTCACTCCAGTACTCAGATCTTTACACTGGCTTCCTGTGCACCCTTATTATTTGCTTTTCTATGCTGATATATAAGGACATGAATGGTTCCAGTCCAAAATATGTATCTGATATGTTGCAGTCATTTGAGATCATCTTTAAACTCTATTTGTTTCTTTTGCAGCTTAATGTAATACTTACGCTTCACGTAAAGCAATTAGAATTGTACATGTTATGTGCTACAAATAAACCTGCCTTGCCTATTCTTTAGTGTTAAATTAATAAAACGTTATCATCGTGAAATAAAATTCTTTATCCCTGCAAAGGAATAAATTCTCTTATATGTATGGAGAAACCGGGTTTAATGTTTTTAACAGACACATGAGTTGTGTAAAAGTAACCTAACTACACTATTTAAGCTATTTATTCAAATTAAAACCTCCCATGATGCTGTGGGATTACTTATACATACATTTGTTGCTCAGACAGCTGGAATTTTTGTCTCTAAAAAAGTGAAACAAGTACATTCAGGGTTTTACAGTCTGTCGTTAAGCATCTAGTGTGGGCCATTTCTGTTAATTTTTATTACCAGCTGGGACAAATAGACTGCATGATAGACCCATAAATCCCTGAATAACACTCATATTAATATCCCTGTATATCTGTGTCTTGCCGTTAAATGGATGACAAGTGTTGTGAATAATATCTGCTCTTAGGCCAATCACCTTATCCATGACTCCCTCTGTAATTTATCTTTTTAGAGAAATAAATAAATGGTGAAGTATCTGCTCACAAGTACCGTTACACAACAGAAACTATTCTGATTGTCAGTACTTTCAATATATATTCAACGTTCAAAAGCTTTGGATTTGATTCTTGTAATGACATTCATTTTAATGTTGTTATTAGGGTCTGCCATTATTGTGTTTTTTGTACACATTTGCCTTATATTTCTATCATGTAATTAATACATTATAACTATCTTGTTTTAAACCTGATAACTATGATGTAGCCCTACACAAACATTTTAAAATAATGAAAACATTTTCGATAACTATGAAAAACTGCTCTTTAAGTAACACTTGCCATCCAACATATGCTCTTTAAAATCAAAAAATGGGCGCAAGGTAGTGAGATAAAGTCCTGTTGTAAATAGCAATTGATGTTGCCCAAGTACTGTAAACTGTCTTTGTAACAACGGACTTGAAGAGCCTCTAACTGAACACCAGTGTACAAGATTGTCCATTATGTCCATCAGCTTGTGCAGCACTGTTCTCTACACAATCAGCTGCAGGTCGCGCTCCAGAACAGAGCCAGCTTATTTATAAGTTTGTTCAGTTTCTTTAAGTCTCTGGCTCAGATGCTGCTGCTACAGCAGATGGCTGAAAGAAGATCGCACCTTTCACAATAGATTTGATCCAGACATAAAAAGATATAAGCTTCCTAAATTCTTTTTTTTAAAACTTGTCCTGTCAAGCATAATAGCAGAATTATGATAGGGCTGTTATGTTGTGGAATACAGATTTGCTTTGTCAAGGGAGCTTTTAAGCTCCTCTTGATAATATGAATTTATTTTTTTTTCTTTTGAATGCTTGTTTGTGGGCTTGAATGGGCTATATGCACATTCAGCTAGAGCCCCAGAAACAACTTCCGAACTTAACCAATTTACTTTGTTTCCTGTCCAGTGGCGTGTCCAGAGCATTTTTACTGGGGTGGCCAACACAGGCCATAGAGCCAGTGTGGGGTGGCCATGGCATAGGCAGGTAGATTGCAGGTGATCAAAAAGCACAATACTGATTTTCATTATGTTGCATTACTTTAACCAGTGCACAACTGAATCACAAATCAAATCTAAATCTAACATTACATTCTGAACAATACCAAATCAACCTATTCTACACTACATCTATTAAATTTTCTATTTGACTGCCACCCATCGCAGTCTCTGGGAAGATGTGATTATTTCATCATGTTTGTTTTAATTATCAGTGAGTATGTCAGGATAGGCTACACATTCTCTGAGCCATTTGTTATAGTGGAACGAGAAAATCGTGAAAATGAGAATGAAAAAAAATGAAAATGAGAAAATCCTAATTGTGACGTAAATGCAGATTCAGGAGTATTCGGTAAAGAAAAATGTCGACATGCAAAACAGTAGGCAGAGTCTTGGTGTTGGGAATACTCGAGCCATGGATGATATTTATACCAGTCACTGCTGAAGCACCTCTTTTCTTTCGCCTTGCTGGGTTCGAGGAAATACCTTTAGGTGAGGCTGTGTAGGACCCGCTGCTTTGGACTGTGAAACATCTGAAAATATGAATAATCAAGATCAGTGCTGACAAGTTTTATCACATATGCAAGAAAGTACTATTCAATTCAATGTTATTTATTAGACACTATTTCAAAAAGCCCCACATAAATATGTTAAGTATTGCAACACAAAAAATATCAAATTTTTAAAACATACCATGAGGTCCAGGTGGACCCATAGATGAAGGATGAGCATCTCCATCATCACTCTTGTCAGCTAACAATGTTGGCGTAGACCGTGTATTCTCCTCTAAAGAATCTGAAGTCGACGAGTCTAGAGTTGTAAAATGATATCCATCAGATTTACAAACTGGGCATGGACACATTTGACTTAAATACCTTTCCCAGTATTTTTTTTTATAAATGTTTTTGAATTAAGGTTGAAAGAACAGAATGGTATGTCAGTGTGTGGAGTTTGATTTATAACAAGTGACAGTCGTGGAAAGCAACTAGTTACATGCACTTGCATTACTGTAATTAATTTTTTTTTTTTTTGTAACTTGTAACTTTTCTCAGTAGTTTTTAAAATCTGTAACTGTACCTGTAATTAAGTAAAATATCAAAAATATAATTGTACTTGTGATGAAGTACAATATTTTTGTACTTTCTCCACCTCTGGCATTGTTTTACTCTTTAATTTTCAAGTTTAATTTAAGGTTCAGGCATTAACATATATATATATATATATATATATATATATATATATAATCCTTTTGTATCAGTTCATTTAATAAAAAACAGGTCAAAGTCATTATTTTCTATTGCATTGTCATTTCTTTAGCCTGAACAAATTAAATTAGCATCATTAAAGTCATTGTTTAAAAGGTTACTTTGCAACTGTAACTTTAAGTATGATTTTAATAATGCCACTTGTCTAGTACTTGTAAATAAGTACATTTTTTACATGTGACTGCATTTGTAATTTAGTACAATATTTGTGTATTATTTTCACCTCTGACAAGTGGATATTCTACATGAAATCAAAGTTGACAGTAGATGACAACTTAAGATAACTGTTTATGGAGGACACATGTAGAAGACACAGAAGTTGACATACCATCATGAGCAGGTGAAGCTGCAGACACTGCTGGAGCAGACTCAGTTGGGTGGGGGCTGGCCAGCTGAAGATGAGGAATCTTAAGACACAAATAATAAATAAAAAATCAATATGCTGATATTTTGCTCTGGGATATTTTAGCTTTCTGTGTATTTGTGGTGGAAATAGGTTGATGAACTGTGTATGCTTGTAAAGACTGAATGTGTATGTACATATCAAAGTTAAGAATTATTCTTAAGAACACATGGTGCCACCAGAACTGGACCTACCATCCTGTGCAGGTGGAGCTAATTGCTCCTCACTATCGTTGTCCCTAAGCTGTTGACTTGACTGGACTTTATCACTGCTGGAAGCTCTGGCTGGATCTGACTCTTTTTTTTTTTGACAAAGAAGCTTTTTGATATCTGCACTTCTTTTCATTTTGGCTTTGCTCTCCCTGGCTGGGTGAAAAATTGTGCAAATAAGGCAGAAAAGTTTCCCTCTGCATCACAGATGTTAAAAATTCACGTTACTGAACAAATATGAACATCACTGAATGATTACATTAGCTAAGGACATACATTAATGAGAAAAGTTTTTAGACACCACCAGTTTTCAGTTCAGTAAGAATAGTTTGCACTCATAAAAGCGAACGAGTAACAGCACGCGTTGTTAACGACACACGTTTGCCTTTATACGTGTAACTGCGGTACTTCTGCATGCTAGATAAAATTTTCACACTTTAGAAACAAAAAGTCAGATAAACTACACATACCTCTTAATCAATAGATGTCCGTAGATATCTAATCCATTCCTTGACTCCGGCGAAATCTTGAGACTCGCGGTACATCTTTCGAATTCCTTAACAAACATTTGCGCATGCGCAGCTCCACAGCTCTCATTAGTTAAAACTGTGCTGACCACAGATCAGTTCTCATGGACTTGTTTTAAGATGAGTACTTTTGCTATAAAGAGGCAAACTGATTCTGTATCAGTAGATAGAGATATGTCCCGTGTATGGTCATATGAGTTGATGGACTTAACCTACAACCAATCAACGTGTCGTTCAAGTGTCAGGGTGGCCACCAGGGTGGCCAATGAGAGTCTGGGGTGGCCGTTGCCACCCTAGGCCACCC